>VZTV01094522.1:2675-15092 GCA_013400875.1 Anhinga rufa
AAAAAAAAAGGGAAAAAAAAGAAAAAAAGGAGATGAATAAAAGAAGAGATTCTGCAATAAAGTGATTTAACAATCACTGAAAAAATTAATTTCACAGTGTGGTGATTTGTGGGCTAAGAGTTAAATTCCAAAATGAGGTAGTGTACTTCCCAGCACTGCAGATCACTGCATAACTCCTGCCAGTGAAGGAACAAACTCTTCCACATCTGGCAGTTGCAGCATGAATCCCCCTGACTCCTGCCACTACAGCCAATGTGATCACAGCAGCATGCATTGCTCCTATGTCCAAAAAAAAAATTGTGTTTTTTTTTCTTGGAAGTGCTGATGCCTGTAAAAGTACGTTAGTATCATACCTGCTTAGGGAAACTGGTTCTGAGAATTCTTGAATCCTGCACCTTTATTGCTTCAGTTAGCAATCTCTTTTGGATCTACTTCACATTCCTTACTGGTACCCATGAGAAGATGAGTGAAAGAAAGAAGACAGGGCTTTTAGCTTTTCTGAATATTTTCATACATTTTCAGTCTGATAATTTTAACTGTCTTATACCTTTCTGGTATTCAAAAAGTTGTACATTCTTTTTTGCCTCGACAGCAAATGACTTATCATTTTCTTCCTCATAGGAAGAAACATACAAAACAAGCAAACATCCAATTTTTTCAGACATTCCAGCACAGACTTGAAATATATTGATGCTCTAGTATAATCTTATGGATTTCAACTCCAGGGAGATCAGTGTGTGATCTTTTCTTTTTGCATGACACAGACTGCAAGACTTCTCTAAAATAAACGTTTCAAATTCATAGGCTGTACCCATTTTTAGCTTCTGGATTCCATTCTAGGCTCAGATTCCCAAAAGTTAGGCATAGCAAATGCCCAAATTATAGATTCCAGTTGGAGCTAGCTTTCCCTCTTCATGTGTATAAATGAGGTCTCATTTAGAATCCTCCTGCTCAAGGTTAACTTTTTGAATTGTCACCTGTAATTTATAGACATTTCCAGGATGTTACAGTATTGGCAGAATGATGTCATTCAAGGTGAAGCCTCAGAGTTTTCTCTTTCTATGTAAAAGATACTTAAGGATCTTGTAATTTTGTTCTTTAGGACTACATGAGGCTTCCAGTAGGCACTATCTAATACTTCATTTTATGTTTTGAACATTAAAACACAATTCATAACATTCAAATAACCTTTCCTGAGATGTCAGTAATGCTGTCACACAGAACGCTCTGTTTTGATAGTTTTCCCTTCTTTTTGTCCACTTGTACCTTTCTAAGCAGATTATAGCCAGTTTTCAACATTCCAGTCATGTGAATTGCATCACTAGCTTATAGTAATATGCAGCACTGTTGAATTTATGCACATAAATCAACAATTCCAACACTTCTTATTTATTAGCTATGCTCCTTGTGCATAGTCAATTAAAGCGTCTCTTCTGTTGATGCCTACTGGAGATTCCACTTTTTTCTCAACAGTTTGATTTTTATCTCCTTTTCACCTTTTTTTTTTGCTGCTAGTTTAACATCCTCAGAAACAGCCAACATGCCTTCTAGAATATTGATTCTTTTTCTCCTGAATTTCACCCAGACAGTGGTGTGCCATCTTCCAGAGAAAGCAACCCCTTCTTCACAAAACCCAAACTAATGGTTCTAATACAGAGTGCTCTGTATTGCTTATGGGTCTCCAAGAGCAAAGTTCCCTGAAGAAGTAATCAGTACAGTATTTGAATCATGTTGTTTGGCATGGCTTGATGAGCACTAGATGAGGGTGATGACAGAAATGCCTTAAGTTAGCACTAGGGTGACCTTTGAAAAGATTGTGATGATACAATTATTAATTACTTTTTCTCAGATATCCAATATTCTATAAAAATTTATTTTGGGACTTCAGTGTCTCCTGCTTGCTTTAAATTCAGACAAAGGCTTATTTTGTAGAAAAGGGTGAATAAAATACCATTTTATATTTTTCTGTTTCATGCAAGGCGGTAAAGCCTCAAAACACTGTATGATTTAGATACATAGCAGTTTGCCTCCCTGCCAGTGTAAAGCCAAGGCATGCATTTTCTATCACAGCAGTTGTGTGCTAATGGAGGGAATGAGCACCGTTCAGTCCAGCAGCTGCATCCTGTAAGGTGTGGACATTCCATCACTGTGTGCCAGCTCTCTAATCATGGGAAAGAAATACATTCAAAGCTCAGTTGTAAGGCCTGCTCCTAGGCTTGGCCTTTCCTTTATGTCACTCAAGCCAAATAAAACTGGAACAACAGAAGAAAGTTAATTGCATTCAGTTTGCCAGCTACGTGCTAGTAGTAAAACAGTGAGCACCTTCCTCTGAGAAAAGCAACTCCTTTGCCTTACTGTAGTGATAAAATTATCTGTAAAAGCACAGGCAATTTCTTCTCCTAGAAGGCCTCTGGCTTAGCCATGCGTTAAAGAGGTGTTTTACCCTGTGTAATACAGGGATAGCAATGACAGTGCTATCCCTGTGCACTATTGGAGCAGTCACAAAGTCATGCTGTCCCTCTCTCTGAACTAATTTATTATGTGTGTGGATGCTCTATTACTCAGGGTTTAAAGCCAGTTCTGAGGGAGGATGTCAGTAACATAAACAGAGTAACCAGAGAATAAGTAAGACCTTGTCCAGTGATGCAGTACTAACAACCAAGGAAAAAAACATTTCCTGCTTTGAAGATGATCCCAAGTCCAAATGTGTTCTTCATGCAGCAAAACATCAAAGACATTTGAGCCCTACAACCATCACTGATGATGCAGCAACAATTGCTATCCAGCATGAGAATCTACTCCCAGTAGCAACTGGTAATATCTAATATGGATTTTAGTGCTCTCATGCCAACAGTAAGCCTTGCTGCTGTCATTAGGGGAAAGGGTGAAGAAACACAAACATGCAGCATAGGCTCATACAGTTACAACAATCAGTAATATTTTCAAAATGTTGTGACAATTCATTTCATGGCATAAAAAAGAAATATAGAGCATTCCTCCTCCAAAAGCCAGGCTGTCATCTTTTTGACCACAACAGCAGGTCAAACTGCTTCCAACGCTTGGATGATGTGCTTGATATTAGTTGTCTGGGGGCGGGCTTTTAACGGAAGTGTTGCTGGTCCATGTATCCTATCAATTTTTTGCTGGCTGAGATCTGAGCACCCCCATCTCTCTCAGAAAGCATTCTAAATTTATCTTCAGATGAGGAAAAAGAGACCAGTTCTCAAGTCTGAGATGGAAAGCTATGACTAATCTAATATTCATTGTTATTTTGATGAATGTACACTTGGTAACTGATAAAATATCAGCTAAACCAGAGTTTATGATCTCAGCAGAACAAGAGATAAATGGTGCAGCCTTTGCTACATCATTGCTATGATGGGGATGGAGCTAAAAAAATAGTACTTACACAGTATGTTGCGTGCATACTTTGTACCAACTCTGTTAGAAAGACACGTAAGTAACTATGATGGTCAGCAGATGATTCTAATGCAACAGGAAATACTGGCAATGATAATGGTAGACAGGAATCAATAAGAGGAAAGATATTCTCAAACCAGTTTAAAAACTTCAGTGTTTAAAACCATTTTGGAGAGAAGTATGACAGAGTCCATAGGAAACATGCCTTTTCATTGAGTTTCTTGATGGCAAAGCACCACATACTCTTCAAAATTTATATAAATAATAATTAGGAGTATTGTGTGGTATTTTGCTATCAATAAAGTAAGGAAACAATAATATATCCTAAAACAAATTAAATGGCATTAGAATTCTGGGAACTGAGAAAAACAAGTTGTTTTAGGCTCTGTGTCATCAATGGAGTTTCTCAGCTTTGTCAGTGGAAAGGATGCAAGCAATCGCTATAGTTATAAAAAGTGTAAAGCCTGAGTAGGAGGAGAGCTAGATGATTTTTAAGGAAAAATAAAAACAAACCCTAAACCCAGAAAGCATTTTGACTGGATTTTATGTGCCCTGTAATGGATCCTATACACTGCCTTCTGCTCCTTTTGTTCAGCATACATTTACATTACAGTTAGAGTTAATTTTACTAATCACTCGTCCATTCCCCTTCCAGTAATGTAACAGGGAAAAAGTAACAGGTATATTTTTACTTACATCCTTAGGTACAGCATGCTTAGAAGAACATTTGCTGTCTTTGATCAAGGGAAGGCATTGGCCCGTTTCTGTCTGGTCTCGGCACCAAGGGAGTTTAGCACAAACCTGGCATGAGACTGGCAAGGCTCTGAGGAGCCTGTTGTTGGTGCAAGTTGTGTGTGGCTGCAGAGTAAACAGTGTTGCAAATTCAGCTTATAATGGATGTAAGTTGTTTCCAGAAGAGGGTACATTTGGATTTGGTTTCAGCGTCTAGCTCATCAGGTATGGTCCCCTTCCAGGGGGAAAGCAGTGGGGCAAGACCCTGAGGAACACCCGTCCCCTGGAGGCACAGTGCGGCACAGATGGAGCGGGGCTCCTGGCGGGGAACGATTAGCCTGTGTAGTAGCCGGTTCAGCTCAGCAGGCCGAACCTTCCTCTGGAGGAGTTAGAACGGGCTTCGGGTGCGGTACTGGCCTGGAACCGCAAAGGGCAGCCCCAGGGCAGGGTGGGCTGCGGGGCTGGGGGCTGAGAGGCACTGAAATGCTGGGCCTGACACACCGGGCCTGGATGAAGGCCCATCCCCACACAGGCTCCGTAAGCCACCCTGCCTTAAAAATAAGCCAGAAGCAAGGGCTGGTGGCAGAAGTGTCCTCCCCCAGCCCCTCCACGGGGACAGAGAGGTGAGACTCCCTCTGTCAGCACCCCCAGAAGGAAAGAGGCAAAGAGATGCCCTTCCCTCAAAGACTTCAGCTGGCTTAAGGATCTCGCTGATAAGGTGAGCCAAGCCCACTGCAAAAACCCGTTTTCTTTCTCCCCATCCACAACCTTTCCTTCCATTCTCCTGCTCCCAAGCCACGGGGGAGGGCAGGGAGGAGAGCGGTGCCTGCGTGGGGCCCGGGCAGCGCGGTGGCGGGGACACTCCCCTCAGCCACCATTGCGCGCCGGCAGCCCGCGGCGGGGTCCCGCTCCCCCTCCTCCGCCTGGCTCTGGGCCGCCTTATGGCGGACGGGGACGGGGTGGGTGGGGAAAGCCGAGCGCCCGCCGGCGGGAGTCGCTCGCCTGGGCCGGCGAAAGGGGCGGCTCGGCTTGGGCAGCCCCGCCTAACGCGGCGCCGGAGGGGTTAAGCGCCCCCGCTGCCGGTGGGCTCGCTGCCGGCGGGGAGGGGGTTNTCTCCGCGCCGGAGCCGTTACAGCGGGAAGATGGCGACGGAGGGTGCGAGCGGCGAGCCGGGCTCCGGAGAACGGGAGGACTCAGCGGCCACGGCAGCGGTAACCGGCTTGGCGGGAGAGGAGGGTTCGACCCAGCCGGAGCGAGGAGGATTCCCTGTGGGGATGGGACGAAGCGGCGCTTGGAGACCTGCCTCCCCCGCTCCGTCCCTCCGCCCTCCTTCTCCCCCGGGGCGGGACGGGGGAGAAGAGAGAGGAGCGCGGGGTCTCCCTCCCTGCCTCCATCATCCCCCAACGCGGGACGGCGGGTTCTCTCCCCCATTGTTCCTTCGGGGTCGGCGTGCGGCGCCGGTGAGGGGGCACGGAACGGGGCTCCGCTCCCCGCTCTCGCCTCTCACACCCGCCCCGCTTGCCGCGGCGGGGGGCGGCTGCTGCCCGTCTCTTCGGGCGGGCTGAGGTGGTGACAGCGGCGGTGGGACCTGTCAGACCGAGGCGGGAGGGAAATACTGATCTTTAACCCTTCGCGGGGAGCTTGCTTTCTCCTTCCTTCCCTCCTTCCTTCCTTCCTTCCTTCCTTCCTTCCTCCCTCCCGTGTGGCGTTTTGGGCGCCGAGGCAGCGTCCCTTCCCCTCCCGCCCCGGTGTGTGGCGACGTCTCCGCTCTCCCAGGGGCAGGATCTGCCTCCCCGCTTAGAATATCCCCAAAAGCCGAGCAGAACGGCTACGCCGGCAGTGGCTGACCCCCCTCAGCTCTCCCTCGGCCGGCGCATCCCGGACCTGCCCGGGGCCGGCCGGGGCTGGTCAGCCGTGCCAGTCGCCTGGGTGACAGCTGTCGTGATAGCGGGCTCCGGGCGCTCGGCCTCCTGGCGACGCTCAGAGTTTGGGGCAGTAAAACGGCTGTGGTGCACGTTTTGCTTGGGATCGTTTCTGAAGGTGATGACTCCCGAAGGGAGAGTACGCTAGTTTCTGTGAAATTGAGGGTATTGCTGGCCTCAAACAGGCACTAATTCTTATCTGAAACCCTGTTCCAACTGCGCGCGTAATCTTCCTTGTGTGTTTTAACTTCTGCAGTCTTGTGGAAATTGAGTTTTACTTAAAAAAAGTAAGCCTTACACAGTGAGTATTTACATCACTGTCTTTTAAAACAATGACATAATCATGACATAAATTAATATTAAAGTAAGAATTTATAAAAGCAGACTATTAAATACTTGAAAGCCATAGTTTTGACTAAAAAAATATTTATACTAAATTCTTTAGTATGCTCATACTGTTACTGCCTTAAGCTTCAGTTTTAAAAACACAAACGAGTAGCTCGTAATCAAGTAGCACTCCAATATTGTCCTGTTAGGCAGTGCAGTGCAAGCCACTCGTGCAATTTGGTGTTCTTATCGTGGAAGGTAGGAGAGATAGCTCTACACTGCACACTGCTTTTAAAATATTTTTTTAAAACTGAAGAGATACTAAGAAGTAACCCGTGTGTTGCTCCCTAGCAAAAGTAATAGCTATACTTAAGCAATAACAAAATATTTTTAAATTATTACTTCTATTTTTGATGTGCTTTCAGTCATCAAATATTTAATATTCCTTTTCACCTTTTTTCCTGGCCAATATAAAATTATATTGTTGATTTAATTTTCTCTTGTACAGGAAAGTAAAAAGAACTCCTCTGTGGAATGAAAAGATTTAAAAATATATTTATACAATACTCCAAAATTCCTTTTGAAGGGTTAGTATAAATAGCTATTTTCTGTCTTTAAACTCAAGATACAGAATTGTGAGTTGGATCATCTTGCTTATCTTGCTTGCTTTTAGGATGACAGTAAGCAGGTCTATCTTGTAAGTCATGCTAAACTTCAACTTGTAACAAAATATTCTTTTCAGGACAGTTTCAGATTTTTCTTCTTTTTTTTTTTTCAGTTCTCAGAATCCTGATTGCACAAGTGGTGCAGTAAAAAACTGTAAGAACAGTCTTTGTAGTAGTAATAAGTTAATTTGTAAATTTAATGGTGTAAGCAGGAGATGTATATACACAGGATGGTGTAGTAGGGTTTCTTGATACTAAATGCTGTTATTGTGTCAGTAACTGGAAAAAAAATACTTTTTTGCTGCTTTTAGAAGCACTGTAGAAAAGGATTAAAAGCGCCCCTCTCCTTCCCTTTTTTACATTCACCAGGGAATGTGACTGAAAAAGTCTAGACTGTTCTATAGCGTGTTACATTTAGGAGCAAAGCCGATGATTTTGTCATTCTGAGTTTCCTTGGATGGAGCACAGCATTTGGTAAGCCCACAACTTCTTTCCCACAAAATATTGGTATTTTTATCGTGGTAAGGATGACAGGGAAAAATGGCAGGGGAGTGGTTCTGGTCCTTTTTCATACCTGCACAGCTTGATTGCACTGAAGCCAGTGAAATTGTGTTGGTGCAATTTGTACTAGAATTGAGAGAAAACATATGTGTGTGTTTTAAAACATCTTTGAATTACTTCCATCTGCATAATGTCTACCAATAATGATTATATAATAGCAAGAAATAATCCAATTTGACAGTCTTTTTGTTGAAACATTGAACATCAGTCTGCTGCGCATAGAGGGCTGGCTCATCGCACATTACAGTTTCAGCATAGCTTTAACAAAGCCTATGAAAAGCCTGTTATATCAAACACAAAGTTTGTTAAAATAATTTAGTAAAATTTCTGGGTCTGATTTTGTTTGACCAGTGATCAACAGCATAAACGTTATTTTTCTCTAAAAGGGAGTACCTTCTGCTGTCTGTAAAGCTTTACATATGGAGGATGTTGGTAGAGTGGAAGCTTGACTCCTCTAAAGTGAGTAGGGATTTTGCTGCTGTCTCCATTGGTTAAAATTTCATTGAGAATGATGTGTACATACCCAAGAGGATCAGTCTGGGTTGCTGTGGGTCACACAACAGTACAAAAAAGTTTCACTACAGAAAAATCCTGTTAGTATTAAAGAAATGGATAAATGGAGAGAAATTCCATGATACTTTGTGGTGACATTCTGCAGGATTTTGCGCTTAGTTTGGTATATTGACTATCTATCGATCTTCAAGATGGTAGTTCTACTACAAGCATGCTGGTCAATATAGTGAAATGCTAAATAATGGTTTGATCGAATCAATTATACAGGCTGATTGAGATCAGTTGGAAAGATTCTTACCTGAAAAGTACTTTAAGTAGCGGAAAATGAGACCATAACACTTGAAAAGTAAAGACTATATCTTGTTAGGGACTACATCCTGGAAAATGGTCACTTGCAAAAGGACTTTGATTAACTACCGCTGTCCTCGTCTGAATACAAGTTCTCAGTGTAGCACTATTGTTCAGAAAAGTTATTTCCATCCAGTCAGATGCACGATGCTGATGTGGTGTTACAACATGTAGGTGAGATGCAGAGACAACACAGTTCTGTCTGGTTTAGTGCTGCTGCCCCACTGTGAGAGAGCTTGGTCTTGACCCATCTTGCAGTGATATACTTCAAACCTTTCTGCCTCATCTCCCTCTACCCCAAACTACAGCATTTCTGTGCCTTTTACTCCACCACCTGCAGCACAGCCTCTTTCCTTGTTGTGAAGGTCCCTGGAAGTTGAGAAAAGAAAGCTCTTGAATGTAGTCCACTTTGTAAATGTTCCTTTATCTTCCAAATGTGGACTTGTCACACTGTCCTTAAAGGTGAAGTGCAGAGGGGCAATGCTGTAAGCCGGATATGTGAAAGTGGCATGGAGGTGCAAATATGTAGGCTGCAGTGCGTCCTGTTGTTTTCTCAACCACTCTGACTTAACTTGTGTAAGCCTTGCTTTGGCCTCAGAGGTGATATAGCAAGATAAGAATAGATATGGAAATTGGGATGGGAAGGAAAGAGCTCAGGAAGACAACTATTTGAGGTCTGCCTCCTCACCTTCTTGCACCCACTCTTACCCAAGAAAGGGATTAGTTGATTTACAATACCTGTGTAATCCTTAAGGGAATATGTAAATAGCAGGGTGTCAAGTATGCCTAGGAAAGAGGTACTGCCTCTATGGTATGTGAATTAAAGCTTTCTTGGGCATTGATTTTTGGTTCTATTGTAGCACAGGGCAAGGTGTAAAATTGTGGAAGACTTCTAAAGATAGCTTCAACAACTCGTACCTCTATCTGGATCTAATCTTATACTATTTGCCTTAAAAGTGACTTATCTGAAAGTGACTTTCTGAATAGAAATTACCTGTTAAATTTAAGTAAGTGTTTAAACATGGTTATTGAAGGGCTGTGGGCCTAGATCCATAAAAAAGGCTTAGTTACCTAACTTGCACTGAAATAAAAGATGACTAAGTACCTTTGTGCCTGTTAATAGATTGCAAACATGTTTTAGCAGCTATGACAATATCTGGTTATGTGTAAAGGTCAGTGTCTTACTAATTTTGGAGGGGTCGGGGGCTGGGTTTTTTGTTTCCAAAATAAATTTCCCAGTTTTGAGGTATATTTATGGTTAATGTTGAAGCTGTTAAAAGTTTTGCAGTTAGCTCAAGCCAAAAACAAACAAAAAAAAACCCAAACCCCACAGCAACTAAGTGAAACCTCCCCCATACTTTTTAAAGAAAACCTTTGAAAAACCCAGAAAGC
The DNA here is from genome assembly GCA_013400875.1 of Anhinga rufa. Lineage (NCBI taxonomy): Eukaryota > Metazoa > Chordata > Aves > Suliformes > Anhingidae > Anhinga > Anhinga rufa. The sequence continues at coordinate 12,556 of VZTV01094522.1, forward strand.
AAGGGAGCTATGCTTGGGGAAGAAGAGGGCAGAATAAGCAGGTAACTTCATGTGGTGAACAATCCAGTAAAAGTCATTGAGCTAATGGGTGGGCATAATTAAATGCATGTACAGTCCCCTCATGGTCCCTCAGATATGATTGTATGAAATTTTATATAAGTCCTGAATGTTAACATCAGATGATACTCTCTTCAGCAAGAAACTCAGTCTTAGCTGAGGAGCAAGTTCCACAGCATTGCTTTTCCTTGAAAGATATTTCTCTGCCTTCATATTTGTTTCTGTTGCAAAAAAAAATTCCTATAGGTCACATCTTATTTAATATCAACTTGGATGGGGTGGGAAATGGACGTGTGTTTTTGTGTCAGATAATTTCTGAGAAGCATGGGGACACGGACTGTTACCCTCGTTTCAGACTAAAGAACAAGCCTTCCACAGCCAAAGCAATAAATTGTGGTTTTCCCTGAAGTATTCATGAATACTGCATGGATATTATAACCACTTCTTTTAATACTCTCTCTGTTTGCAGAGCTTTCTTTATTAGGAAAGGGTTAGGATTCATTTGACCACATACCCATGTTTATGTTGAGCTAGGTCTTGAAACTTCCTTTTATAGCTGATGGAGTAAAGCAAGTAGTTAGAAGGAATAACCTGTTCTAGAAACAGGTTTGTGAGCTTCTCTGTTTTTGAATGAAATGACTTAGTCAGCTGACTCCTGGAGGAATGTATGGGGTTCAAGACACTTAAATTTAGGTGTCCACATGTATGCACAATGTTTAATATCCTGTTACAGTCAGTGGAAGTCTGACCAATACAGCCAGTGGAGCCATGAGCAAATAGTTCTGGTGGCTGGTTAGCTGAACAGCTTTCTTGGCTTTTTTGACTAGGTTGATCAGTTCTGTGTTGAAAATACAGGGACGTTAGGTACCTAGCTACATAGCTCACACCTCCTTTTAGGTGTCTTAGTCCTGTCCTGAGGGCTTCCTTTAGTGGTCCCTATGTGATGCTCTGGGGTATCCCAGCTGGCCTTCTGCTACCAGTCCAGATGGCATGGATGATTCTCCTAAGTCCTGTATCAGGTCTACCTATCCCAAAAAGATACCTCTGATCCCCTGGACGTTTCAGATTGCACTAAATACTTCTATGTAGGCAACTAAATAGAAGTATTCAAAACAAATCTTTATATTTGGTCAGGTGAGTTGTACCTGGGGGATGTACTTGATGTTGTAAAATGTATGAATCAGGGTTGTGTTTCCCTGGTGCAGATGTTTCATGGACCTGACAGATGTGAGGCCATCATGATATGAAAAGTTTACTTTGTATAGCCAAATAAGTAATACCAAACCTTTTTATGTTTAGAACCTCATCTTGGAAGTCTGAATTGTGAATCCTCAAGAGGGTTCTTGTATGTATTTAATGTAACTCAATATAAGATATGTAACAAATGTAGATACGTACCTTTCCCTTCCCTTCTGAAAGAGCTCTTTTTTAAAAGCTTTTACCTATGTGTTTTCCTGTACACCATTTTTATACTTCTCCCCCACTGTCTTTCCATTTCAGCCCTCAATTATGCTCCACAGGTTTCTTTCCCAAGCCCTGGGTTATTACCCAGCTCCATCTTTAAAAAGGCTATGAAGTTGCTTTCTGAGCAGGAAGGAGCTTGTTTTCCATGGTCATTTGTGATTAATCTACAGCTGACTTGGTTTTGCCTCTGTCCTGCTTAGGGAAAGTACAAAGCTGTATACTTTACCTATTCAGCTTTTTGAAGGCAGCAGAGTCTGTAGCAGCTGCTGTGGTAGCACAGTGAACAGCACTCTTCGCTCCTGAAGTTGCCAGTAGCCAGTACTATCACCTGGGCTAGGTCAGCAAAACCAAACTATTGGCACTGCCAATCCCTCAAACCTTTTTTTTTTATTTTTTTTTNATTTCTTTTGGAGGGATGGTCATGGGATAAATTTAACTGTAAAGACTTTTACCATCTCTGCTCTAAATAGCTATGCATGTGGGAAAGAGACCCTTCTGTGCCTCTTGGTGACCCTCCAATTTCCTCCTCTTTCTGCCTTTTCCAAAGATGATGGAGGTGGGAAAATGCCTGTCCAGTTTGATCACTGCTGTCCTAAGTCATCCTTCTCTTGCTCAGAAGAGATGCTTTTGTCTTCTCTTTGGTTCATGACAGAGCTTCTTTTAATCTTTAGCAATGCAGGTTGCCTGTACTCTTTTTGTGATGCATACACAGGTAGTTGAACGAGTNNNNAGCTCTTTGCTCTATTGTCAGTGGACTTGCTGCCAGGCAACAGATACCCCTTACAAAACTGATCTGAAAAATAAGATGGAGTTTTAGAGACATAGAGGATGAAGCTGTAGTCTTTTTCAGGTACTTTATTCTTATAAATCAAATAAACCAGACATTTTAAAATCCAAAAGAAATAGAGAAAAAAATTCCCTTGTGTTTTGGTTGTGTATGCCAAATGTGACCCTGGGGCAACATATTCATGTATCTCCGTTATAAAACCAATATAATGGATGGCTCGGTTACACAG
>VZTV01094527.1:0-10880 GCA_013400875.1 Anhinga rufa
AGGTCAGGCTGACAGGCCTGTAAATGTGTTCTCTGGGTAACTTCTGGAAGCTAAAATACAAAGTTTGGTCTATTGTCTGGGTGGAAGGAAGGGGGAAGCTACCTACAGGCAACAATGTCCCAAAAGAATTTGGAAGCACCATATTTCTCCTGGGATTTCTCTCTGTAAACTTACAACACAGGTCACTATAACTATATATGCAAAATCAAAAATGCAACTAGAGATCAGTAACAGAGGCCTACAACTGAGCGTTGTACATTGGGTGAAATCTTGAGCGCAGCCTCACAGGAAAACAAAAATGATGCATTCACACCTTGCAGTGTGCACTACAGACTTGCACTTACATGAGATATGCCTGGGCCCTGATCCTGCAGAAACATAAGCTGAGGCTTAATTTTATGAAGGGCAAATCCTTAAGTCAACAGGACTATTCCCAACATTTAATGACATGCAGTAGGTCTTTCTGGGATTGGGGTGCCATTCCTGGCCAGCAAATGGGTCCCTATAGCTATATCCTCAGCAGGAATTAAAATAAGCTTGGAGTTTGGCCTCTGACCAAGTGGCATGGCACAGCTCATGTCCCATTTTCTCTCTCTAAGCCCAGACCAGGTTGACCTCATCCTTCTCTTACCCCCATGGCCAGCTGGGAAGAGGCCCTGGCCTAGGCTGTCCTGTGAGCCGTGTGCTCGGAGAGCCTGTTGGCAGAGGCCAAAATCTTGCCTGAAAAGTCAAGAGCAGTTAAATATAATGGGCAACAGCATGCCAGGGCTCAGGTCTGAGCTGTGGTCCTCCTAGTTTATAAATGCAGAGTCAGAGTCAACTCTAGCTGCTGGAAATCAAGGCTTTCACTACGTGTGTGAGTTGCTGATTCAGCCTTCCTGTACCTTGAGTACATGGGGAACATTGAAACAACTTTGACTCTTCTGCTTTTTGACAAATTTAAGTTCACTACAGCCAACAACACGCTCTATTAATCCACAATTAATACATTTTGAGTGCCTTCTAGTCAGAGGACTCACTGCTGTAGCAATACTCAGAAAGGTTCTTACTAGATAAAGTAAAACATTATTTTATTTCAAAATTACCTTAATGCCAGCAAAAAATTCCTTGCTCTCAACAGAAGAGCTCTGTATATCTGGCTTCTCCATGAAAAAAGCAGAACTGCTACAGTAGACCTGCAGGGCAAAACCAGCATAATAGAATACATTTTTGGTATGAAGTGGTCACATGAAGACAAAACACAGCCACCACGGGTCGCTTTGATGGATTCATTATGCCCAGTCTTCTGTTTGCACCAGAAGTTACCAATTGCCAGTGGTGCTGCTTAAGAAAAACACAGAAACAGATCCAGCATCTTAAGATCTTTTCCTGGCATACTCCACCAGTGGTGCAGAGACTTCTTCATTTATAGGCCACATACAAACCATCATGTTTAACAAGCACCTAAGTCTCCACGGATTTAACAAATCCCTTCTGGAGCATTCCTGCACCCCACGACATCTTGTGGAAATGTGTTCTGTACTTTATTACATTTATTTTTTTACTTCTTTTTGTCCATTTCATATTTTTTTTAATTTTGTTGAGTGCCCACTGGATCTTAGATTATGCAAAACAACCATCCCCTCCTCCTCCTCTTCTTCCTATGTTTTTTTCCTGGTCTTATGGGCCTGGATAATCTTTTTCAAGCTGAGGAATTTACTGTCATTTCCCTCCACTGAACCAGTTCCATGCTACTAGACACTGTGGTTTTGCATTTTTGCTTTGTTTATTTTGCTGTCTCCCTTTTGAGATGTGTTGACCACACATGCAATATTTCAGATCCTGAAAAAACAAAGGATTCATAGCAGCAGCAGGTAATTTATGACTGTGCCTTTCCTTTTGACTGTCACTGAGATGACACTGTCAGGCAACTATTCACAAAGTCCCCAAAGGATTTTTGAGGATTAGCAATTGCTATTGTTGTCCATAAGCCATCCAAGCAGCCTGGCTTTGGTTTGAACACACATGCACATGCACATCAACCACGTGCTTTTTTGTTTTTTATTTTGGCCAGGAAAAATTAACCCTTAATTTGGTATGTACAGGTAGAAAGCTTATTGATTTTCCAATGCTTAAACTTCTCAAAGTTACCATGAGAGCCTAGGTCTTGATTCTGCTACCACAGAAGATAATGCAGGTACTCCCACTGCTTTTGATGGCAGAGATTAAACCATTTAAATCTGATCCTAGAGACAAAACCATCAAGCAGCAGCTCATTATTGATTCAGAGGGAAGAAATCTATCTAAAGAACCAACAACGCAGCTTCTCACAACCTCAGGCTCTTACAGACTCTCACTTAGATGCAGCTGCATCCAAAAATCCTCTTAATTTACAGTATCAAACAAAATCACAGCAGAGGGTTAAGAGATGCAACTTGAATAAACATTTATCTCCTGGAGGCACACTATACTGTACTGAGACAGACAGTCTCAAAACCTTAACAGCAGTGATAATTACTGATATATTCTGTGGCGTTTCCACATTCATATGGGCACTGTTAGTGTAAACAACAACTAGAGACAATATGCTTTTTCCAAGAAAAGTTATACAGCAAGGTACTGGAACTCTGTCTCTAACAACTGTTAGCATCTACTGAGACACATTTGCAAAGATACAAAGAGAATATAATTATGTGTTAACATACTCTGTCGCCAAGTCTGATGTTTATCCCATCTAGTTCTAGAAGTGAGAACGTATGAACTGCTGTTTCATATTTCAGTTCTTCCTTGATACCTTCAGGAGAAAGTCTTGACCAAGTTACAATGAATCCAACTGAGCTGCTTGCAAAAGGAACGCCAAAGGTACACCTTAGATAAATGCTGCCTTTGATCAACTCTGCTACAACTTCAGGAATGGTTGGTAGTGGTGGTGACACAGATGGAGATGATGAAGGAGCCAGGTTACCTAGTCAAACAGAAGTGTGGTCTGTGCTTTTTATTCTGTGCAAAACAATATCGGATGAAATGACATCGATATATATTTTGCCAATTAATACACTAATATTTACCTTTTTTCATACGTGGAAATATTACATAATTGCTTAGAGAATCAGAGAAAGTGTGTTATGTTCCTTTTATTAATCATTAAAAGGAGAAAAAACTCTTTATCAGCCTTTGTTTATATTCTAGCCAGTAAGAAGGTGCTGAAGAAGGGAAAAAAACACCCAAAACCAAGGGAATAAAATACATTTAATTATTTTACTAAACAGGAGAGAGCAACATGCAGAGGAATTTGCCTGACAGAAGAATATTTTCTCTACTTATGAAGAAAGGGGGTGGGGGAAGAAAAAAGGGGGAAAAAAAAAGGGTTATGTAAAAAGGAACAGAATAAGCAACAGTATGATTTGTAGATTTATCTTATAGTTGACTCCCAAAGAAACAAATTAATCTGTAAATCAGCATTACTAAAATTACTTTTTAACATTTTGGTACTTATTCTGAACATTATGCTGAGAAAGTACTTTTGTAATCCAAGATCTGAAATTGCCTCCAAACTGCTCATTTTGCAACAGACCGAGCAATCTGTTGATAGCATGAACATGTTTTTATTTAAGAGAGAATGTGACTAAATGTTGACATTATTGGGTCATAGAAGCACAGAAAATCTTGAAAATAAAAACAAAATACTCACTGCTACAGATGCCTTGATTTCCCATTCCCTCAGGATCACAGGTCTGTGACCTTGCATCTGAAAGAACTATAAATTGTTCTTAAATTGTTTATTCGCACATATATGGAGTATGTACACCAACGCTTTTAAATTAGTGCCCTATGTTAAAAATACACCAAATATCACAAGACACTAACTGAAGTGTAAATTAGCAGAGCAGAAGCAATCCTGTAATCCGACCCGTATACAATTATGGTGGCAGTCAGTACAAAGCCTTGTGTTGGACATCACAAGTAGATTGGCTACACCTAGGAAGGTGTAAGGAGGAAGAGTACAGAACATTCTACCTGCCACCCTACTCTACATCTTTTACAGATGTACCCCACCAATACTTATAGATGTTGTTAGTGCATAAAAAGGAATTAAAACTATTCTCTTGAATATGTATTTTGTCTCCCCAAATCCACATCTGAATGCTCATTCATTAACTGTAACCCTGGACAGCCAAATTCAGTGCAGACCTGCTTTGAAAAAAAATCATCTTTCCTACAGGGTCCTAAGAAAAAGTGCTCATTCACTGCTATTGTTTGGTACTTTGAATGTTATTAAAAAAAAAAAAAGTGGAACTTTGATTAAACATGAAAATACTAGTGCGTTTGTAACATAAGTAGAAAGAGGTTAGTTACTTCACTCAAACGAAGTCAAAAGGACAGCAGCAACACTGAAAACCCCATTCACCAAAAAGAACGAAGAGCAGATTTTGATGTTCCACGCTCCAGTGATATATTTGAATTCTTCAGCTTGTAGAAGAGAGACTGTTTGAAAATTTGCATCAAGTGTTTACAGCTATCAAGTGTTAAAGAGAAAACACAGGACACATGGTAACCTAGATACAAAAAGCAACACAAGAGTACAATGCACTTCGCATGAAAACACCATTTTAAAAAAAGGCTTTTAAACTCAAAATGTGTTTCAGATTTACAGTATTCAGCAGAGCCAAACCAGACTTATGTTTCTTGCCTACTTTATTTTCAGGCAGTAAAAATGTGCTAGCTTGCTGCCTATGGTTTTTATATCCTCTTTCCTCTCCATAAGCCATCATCCAAAGTAAATGCAAAGTCCTATAGTGCAGGAAGTCTTCATTGCTTCAGTCACTTGCATGCTGAAATGTCCCATTTCTGACTTTTTTTTTTCTGTCAATAAACACTTGGAGAATGCCTTAACAATTGGACCTAAAGGTATACTGATGGGCCAATAAAGCACCAAAAAAACCCACTGATAGTTTTGCTCACAAGCTTTTGAAAGCAGTCAGTAATAAAGAAACTGACTTAGAGCAATACAGCATACGATGCATGAAAATATTGCCAGTATTTTCACAATGGTGTGTTATACGAGCTAATAAGAATTCCCTACAACACTAATTTGTCACTATTTCATGTATTTTTAACTGTAAGGATTTAACCATGCATTCCTTAAGTTACACAAAACCTCTAGCTTGAATAATGAAATATTGACGTTTTGAGCTGTGAACACCAACACACTTTTGCAGCACAAGGGTCCAAGCAAAGCAAGACGTTGCAAAAGGACTCCAGTTCAGCTTTCTCATAGTACTAATGAAATATGTATCAGTAGAGCATTTCTGTGTTGAATTTTCTTCTAGCAACAATGTGTATACTCTCCAGAAAGATGATAAAAGAGTTACAGTACGAAAAATAATCCTAACAACACTAAACAATAATTGATATACAGTTTGGTCAAGTTCTTAAACAAAATTTACTCTGACACATAATTCTATGCATATTCAGTAATGGGTACTTGCAGAGTATGAGTGCCATTGCAGGTACTCTGAATTTTGATTTCCAGATGTTTTATATCCCCACCTCATTATATGGAAAATTTCAGTTCTTAAGTTTCTGAGCTCTAAACTATACTTGAGTGCTAAATATAAGTTAAAAAGGGGTGGTGTGAACCCACCTTACCACACCAAATCATTTTTCCATCGTATCAAAAGTAAGGATTGCAAGAAATTTTAGCATGTGTAACTATTTCCAGACACTTCCACTGAGACAAATATCAGAGAAACACACTTACCCATAAACACCCACAAGTCAGAGCATGCATTTCCTCACCTTCTGCACAATACCCCATGCATCCTTGTGTGGGCTGCAGTAAGTAAACAAAGAAATCTCCGCAGTTCCTCACACTGACAGGGATTTGGAAAAGACAGCAGTCTTTTGAAGTGCTGAAGAAAAACTGCCATGTAGCACAAGCTGTTAACTGTTTGATCTCACCAGGTCGAGGCACGGATTCTGACTCCCTCAGAGACAACCAGACAGGGGCTTGAGTACCACAGTGATTCATCTTCAGCACCAGAGAAAAACATCAGAAAATGGTTATTGCTACATCAAACTGTTGCTGTGGTTTAATAACAGGTGCATATGTATTCAAGTAATTTCCTGCATGAGCTTTTAATAAAGTTTAGACCATATAATTGAGGGCTTGCTTACTTTCCTCCTCAAGACTGAATTCAAATACACACAAAAGAGACTTAAGTCCTTCTTTGTGTTTCTAAAGACAGGCTGTAATTTAGTGCCTGAAGAACTTAATTGAGAGCCACACCTGAGTGTTTTGCCCAAAAAAGCTAACAGTTGTGTTGTGGCTTAGTGAGTTACTCTACACCCATTAACCTACAGTAACTGTGTGCATGCTATCAGAGCACAGCAAGTAGAGGGTAGAACATAAGTACATTGAATATGAACTAAAGGTGCTAAGGCTGACATGTTTCATCTGCCCTTTGCCATGACCTGAAGGCTCAGCTAACTTCCTGGACTTCTAAGAGATGTGTCAGCTGATGCAAGGTTACTGACCTGCAGCCCTAGCCAAAAATACAAGACACTTGATAAGGCCTGTCTGTCTTTCAATTCCCCACCTTTAGAAAGAGATATGCTTGTAGCACCCCCGAAAGAACCACAGTGACCTCATCAAAACTCAAAACCCTGGTAACAACCAATGTGACTTCCTCAAAACCTGAAATCCTTTGGTGTTTACAAAGCAGTGGGCTTCACAAGGTCTGTGGTTCAGATGCTGATTCAACAGGTGATTTAAGAGAGCTGTTGTTCCCTCTCTCCCAAACAAAAGCCTTGTTCAATGTTTTTCCTCAGAGAGTGAGAAGTGTGCTGTGGAACAGTCTCCTTCACCCCTCACCACTGTGGCTATGTGAGTCTTCAGGTCAAGGAAGCTGCCATACAGATCACAACTTAACAGTAATACCAATCATGGTAACTGAAGTGCAAGTCTGATAGCAGACACCAGAGTTTACCAGAGGAATACAGAAAAATGAATCGTGAGAAAAGGAAACAAAGGTTTCTGGTTCATGGGCTACCAGAATGAGTTAAAGATCTCCTGTCTTTCATGTGCTGCAGAAAGCAAACTGAAGAGGAACACCTAGAAGGACACTGTATTAAAGCCAGCATTTGTAAACATTTACATGAAAACTATAAATCTGAAATGGTGAGATTTTGAGAACGTCTTCTCCTTCATATATCACCTCAAGTATTCCTTTCTTTGACCTGACAGTGAAAAAAGGTCTCAGATCATCTTGTCTTTAGACCTCTTGGTCTGAAGACTTACTGCAGACTCATTGAGCAATTACTCATCTCAAAAGCACACTCTTCTTTCTTAATCTAGAATATTTGAGCCCACCATCAATCCATCACAGATAGAATTAATAAGAAGTAGTAAGAAATGGGATAGATTGTTTAACAGAGTCTGAACCTTTGACAAGGATTAAATACAGCTATAATAAAAGTTCTCCTAAAGGGAAAGAAAGGAGGAAACTTCCCAAACAAGACATCCATTTTAGCTTGGTTTTAATGTTTTGACTTTGACATTAAAAAAAGAAAAAAGCCTTGTTTTTGTCAACAGATGCAAAGAAGCAGATATCAATGCATAAATTTAATTTGCTGAATAAGTTTTGAAACAAACTCTTTCCAACTGTAATTATCTGGACTCCTTTGTATCAGGGTGGTAGCCTATTTTTACCAAATGTTTACTGAGCACTGTGAACTTTGGTCAGATTTCTAAAACTTTCCTATATGATCTGAGTGGATATCTCGCTAGTCTAACCTCTGTTCTGAAAAACACATTGGGTTTTCCCGTTTTATCATTATGGTTCTTTCCATAAAAGTATCCGTTTTGAGAAAATACAACTAGTTAATTAATTTGTTAGTATTAAATCTAACTGAAAGAAAGTCCTTCAGGAATCATACTTTTTGCTAGTTTTTTTTCACTATAAAAGCCTGGATAACAGTAGCCTCTGCAACACAGCCCTTCGAGTCCTTGAGTCAGCTGCACATTAAAGGTACTTCAGTGGCTTTATACTGCTGTAAAGATCTAATAAATAAATACATAAATAAAAAAGAGGGGCTGCTATAAACTCAATTTATTAGTGTGTTTTAAATATTTTGTATTCCTTTAAAAGTGTTTAATTGTTGGGCTTTCCCTTTCTTTTTGTTTCTTTTTTTTTTAATAAAGAGACTGACCAGGCAATTTTAAATCATTAGAAAAATCATGGGTAAAATATTGTAATGATATTTTTATTTTTTTTAAACAAGCAAATGTTTTAAAATAGGAAACTACAAAGAAGTATCTCCTTAGAATATGACAATTACAGAGGTGTTGGTACACTCTAAAATAAAGCATTACAAGTCTAAAGTATTAAATATTCCAAGTAATTCTTGAGTCTTGGGGACTTGCAGATGACAAGGCAACTAATCTTCAGCTAGCGCTGTTAGTTCAAGTCATTTTAGGAGTAATCTCTTCTCTCTAACATGAACACTTTAAAAGCTCCAGCATTACTGGATTCATGGGCTGCAAGTCTTTACACCACTTTCACATGGCATTCCTAACAGACTGACCATCACATAGTTGCAGCTTTACAAAATGAGATCCTCTCTGGGTTGCAAATGAGTTTTTGAGTGCTCTAAGAGAGATGTACCTTACCATCCTCTGCTATTGCCCATTCAGTGTAAAATTTTCAATGCTTAAGACTTAATTGTCCAGTTACAACTTTTTAGTATATTCAAGTACTTAGAGAGTATAGGTACTCTGTATTCCTCCACATCAGTCTCCATAACTATATTTTTATACCTATCCTACTGAAAAATTCTTAAGAAAAAATATGCATTTCTCATAATCAAATGAGTTGTAACAATACCTCCACGCACTTGGTCGGCATCTCAGCAGGCTTATCAAAAATCATAAAGCGATACCATCCTGGTGTTAGGGAATGGTCACATATTAAATCCTGAATAGCTGATTGCTGGAGGTGGGACGAATCAAAATCAATGCTTCGGTAAGGGCTCTGCAGGATCTGATGTCCACCAGGAGAACATTCAAGAACTGTGGAGCAAGAGTATTTCCGGTATCAAGATGGAATGCCTAACAAGTATGTTAGGAAAGATGTGAAGTATTTTTAACGGGAAAATATGGATAAATCGCAATATGAGGTGAAGCTACTTTTACTGAAAAACATCTTGAAGTCTTGTTAACAACAACAAATAGGTATGTTAGCACTCTAAAATTTAATAGAATTCATCATGTGGTAACTTCCCCGTCTTTAAGTGGACAATGAATATTAATACTCTGATCTTCAGTTTTCACTCCCAGGTTTTTCTGTATTTGCCCCATGTTTTGTATGGTGCAGTTGTGTCACTGATTACAAACATATTTTGGTTCAAATAATGCAATAATGCACTATCTTTCACATTTTTCACATCATTATCTAGATAACCACAATTATAAAACAGTTTCAAAATCAGGTGATTCCCCTCCTTTAAATGAAGATGCCCCAGTGGAAGAACAGACTTCATCTCTTTCAAGCATAGTATGAGAATCCTACAGTCTTTCAAAGACTGAAGATTTAATCTGATATGGCTTTAGGCTACCCAGGCAGGTAACAATAGCTTTATCTTCCATCCTCTAAGGGCAGATGGAAGTCAATGTGATCGACTGTGCTTCTGAGTGGCTTGTAGTAGCCTGTAGGCTATTCGTGCCCATACAAGTTGACCTTTCTGAGAATTTATCCTTCACTGGAATTTGAAGAAAAGCCCTTGAAGAATCACAGGTCAGTCATGTGTGTTATTGAAATGTTTTCCAAGCAAGCTACAGCACAAGCAGTTTACGAACCATGGAGAAAGTTTCTTCCTGTCTTCTATTTTTTACCGGAATTCTCCCTTTCATGCAGCACCCTCATTAGTTTTTGTTCCTGTAACTGAATCACTCCTGAAACAATTAATCTGTTACCTTTTACATTAATAAATCAAGCTAGATGTGAGACAAGCCTTTATTTTCTTTTCCTCCACAATTTAATTAGATCATCATTTGATAGATCTTCAAAACAGCTGACTGTACTCACTTCTAATGGGGTTATAAATCCTACTAAAGATCAAATTATATGTTTCTTATTATTATGCACATCACTTTAAAATGTCACCCAGCTCTCTGTGTGTTCTTTCTTCCTTTTTAGAAGTATGCTAATATTTCCATAGTTATTCCTTGGAAATCTCATATTGCATAACACTGGTTGATTTTTTTTTTCTTTCCTTTCTTTTCCTTACCTATTCTGCAAAAGAACTGAAAATAACTGCCATTATCAGTAATACAAATTAAAATATTTTATTACACATCTGAGTGTAACTGATGTGCTAACTCTAGCAACAGCAGAAACAAATAGAACTATTATATTTATGGACACCTACACAAGAAATTAATGTTGTGTTCTCTGTGAAAAATGTTGCCCCTGCAGACCAGATCTGCTCAAATCGCAGGTATTTAAGAGGGGAGCTGGCTAAATTTTCCACTGAAATAATGATTTCCTTATTCAGGTTGTATAAAAAAAATTGATTTTGCAATGGGACAGGAATATTAACACTCCTATACAGGGAACGATGAAGAAAACAGAATCAACACGCACACATTAATACATCTTTATAAATAACCTTATCCGGATGGGTGTTAAAACACTTTTCAACTACTCATGTCAATACCCTTATGGGTGCTTTGTTAAGGTAGTAAATAGTTGCACAACCTTTAAAAAAATATGTAAAATAGATGCTTATAGAGAGTCTTCTGGTAGTTCTCAATAGAATACGCTGATGTATCTTCTCTTTCTGTAGATCTTCTCAGAGATTTGGGACAACGCAGACATGCGGTTTGCACCGGTTTGCAGCGC
>VZTV01094532.1:0-12112 GCA_013400875.1 Anhinga rufa
TATTTTGTCTTTTTTTTTTTAAATAAGCTGGTGCTTAACCAAATCTTTGTATCATTAAACTTAAAACTCCTGTTGCAAAAGGAATAGCGTTTGTCTTCAGTGATGCTAAGTTTATAGTAAAGATCAAAATACCAACAAGAACTGAGGCTCCAAGAGGTTTTTGTGCTGCTGCCGGTGCCTGTGGTAGCTGTCGGGGCAGGGGGCAGCTGTGGCCTGCCCAGGTGTGACCTGGTGCATTAAATCGGAGCAGCCCACTGTGAACGAGGAGCAGAAATAACCTTCAGTGAGATGCATGGTGCAGTCCTCGGCTGCTGCTTGCTCTGAGAGATAATTTTTAGCAATCAAGACAGCACAGGAAGGGCTTTGCTGTGGTTGTATCTGAATTATATTTACATAGACAATAATAGCTCCTGGATTTTGAATTCTTTTTTTTTTTAAATAACCTTAGCATCAGCAGCAGTCTCTAAAACATGTCTTTTGAGGCGCATTGCAGTGTATAAGCCAGGTGCAGGTCCTGCCACTGAGAGGAAGAGGAAGAGGAGGACGATGCTTGACAAGGGCTTCCTCAAGCCCTGATCCTTCGGGCTGCTCTGATCTACAGCAGGCACCATAAATGCAGATGGCCTTGGCAGTGAGGTCTCCTGGAGGTCACAAAATTTGCATTCCTGAGGACATTTTGCAGAAACTCTAGAACAATTAGTAAAGTAAATGAAGAACATTCAGATACTCCTTCCAGGGACTGTACTTTTTGCACTGCTCACAGATGCTTTGACCTTCTAGTTTATTACAAGTCAGGAAAAGTCAATATTTCTTAGCTTGCCAAGTTGGAGGAATTTTAATGAGTTATTGAGTCAAATAGTTAATCCTCCAATACAGAGGTTTTTTTTCCCTTTCTGATTTACAGTGATAAAAATGAAGGCTTAACAGGGACCAAGAAAAATGGGGTTTTGTAGAAACTTTTGCTTCTCTTTGTGCACACGCTTTAACCCCTTGATCACTAGTAAATGAAATGTAGCTTCGATACTGCGGCATTTCATATTGGCATAAAATGCCGGGCAGGCAGGGGCTATGTCGAATTTAGCAAGGAATTTAGCATGATAAAAAGGGATCAGTAGATTGAGGTAGCTCATGCTGATGCTCCTCACATCTCCGTTACATGTGTTGGGGGAGGTCTTTGGATGACATCTGGTCTGCTCTCCTAGGCTGAACAGTTCTGGTACTTGAAAAATCTTTGAGGGGCAGAGCCTTGGGTGCATTTTGGAGGATGTTGTGGTGCTGCAGTCGCTTCAGGGTTCATACTGCTGGATGCTGGAGCACGTCTGCAGCGGTGCTTCCACTTGAGCTTCCTCTGAAAGCCAGTGCGCACCAAAACCGCCGAGAGCCAGACCTACATGTAGTAAATGTAGACAACAGGGATTTGCCTCAAAACTGCCTTGCTGGTCCAGACCGAGTCACTGGCACGGGTGCAGGCGGAGGCAGCTGCTGTTGGAAGGCTGTGCAAGGCTGGCGGCAGGCTGCGCGCTACGAAATGTTTATGCCTGCTTTAATTATGCCTTTTGCAGCATCCCTTTGTGATTCTCAACTTTGTGTATTCCAATTAGCATAGAATAATCTAATTTCCTGAAACTCTCTTCACTGAGTATAACACTAATTATTGCTCTGAGTAGTGGCTTGTTTGGAAGTACCCTGTCCTGTATGAATTATAATAATGTTCTGTTGTAAGCCTTTAAGCGAGGAAACGTCATAAGCAGAAAATGTTACAGCACAAGGGCAATGTCCTTAGCCTTTTAATAGTACCAAACAGCAGATAGTACCATAATGCTCAGAACATTATATCCAATGAATTCTTAAAAGTAGTAGAAAGTTATTTTTCATTCTATGTCATTATTCAGAGCGTAGGGATGGATGCTGATGGTCACTTTTACAGCGAGATGCATCTTCCCGTAATATTTCTGTGACTTCAGCGATAAGTTTTTCTTGGGGGTTATATTTTCAAAAGCTCTCAGTAACAATCTGAGCTTTCATGCAAATCCATGTGAATTTTAGCCTTGGGGGTTTTCTGCTTCTGGCTCGCAGGGTGGAAGTTAAGGCTCTGAATGCGGACACCGGTACAGAACTGAAGTGCCATCACTTAGGGCACTTTGGTGCCTGAAATGAAGCTCCTTGTGGGTGTTGTGGCTGGAGGAGCGTAGGTTTTCAGAAGCGCTTTCTGAATGTAACTCATGGCCGAAATTTGGCCACTGAAATAATCTCTCAAGATTATATTCTGGGGTATAGTTTCACAAAGGAGAACAAATGGCTCCATGTCCATCACTTTTTGGTAAAGCTCTTTCAGCAGATGCTTAACGTTGTGACGAGTGAGAGCTGGAGGTCTGAGAGCGGATGTGAAGATGTGCTCCAAACTGCAGTTGTGCTGCTACTCAAAGACGGGGGGTGCTTTTTCCCTCGGAAGCCTTGTAGCTCCTGCTCCTGTAATTGTTGTGCTGCTACATCAGACGAGTATGGTCTGTTAGGCAAATATCGCTCACACTGACGTTTTCTGCTCTTCCCAGTGCTTTACGGGCAGGATGGCCTGCATGCATCGTGTGAGAAGAAGTACTGCGGCCGGGGGAGCAAGTGTGTCGTGAACAAGGACACAAACCAGCCCGAGTGCAGATGCGTAGAAGAGTGCAAGTCCAGTTACATACCTGTGTGTGGATCTGATGGCAAATTTTATGAAAATCACTGTCAACTGCATCGAGCCTCCTGTCTGCAGAGGAAGAAAATCTACATTATCCACAGCAAGGACTGTTTCTTCAAAGGTAGGGCATCATTAAAAATAAATACTTCTGTAGAACTTTTTCATCACTCATCTTACTGTAATCTTGATAAGTGGCCAAATGGTATGTCTTATTTCTAAGAGATAAATTTTTCAAGGATGATTTATTCTAGGACACTGTAGAACATAACACAATGTTTTATGCAGCTCTTAAGCCCCCGAGTGTTGTCATCACCCAAAATGTAATCAAACTGGGAACTGGTAAATAATTAACATCACTGTATGCATTGTGTGCACTCTAGTTGTGCCGCTCAGTACTTACAACTTCCAGTGTAATAATTTTTTATAATCAAACTCATTTGGTAAGGCTTTGAACAAGACAAAGACATTAAGAAAAAGTAAATGGTATTACAAAAAGTTTGTTGCAAAAATGAGAAACAAAAACCTACTTAAGCAAATGACATGGGCAAAGGAAAGGAGCTGTTTAGATGAAGTAAGAGGAGTGGGAAGTGTACTGCCAGAACAGATTTAAATACTTTTAAAGACACTTCTGGTTACCGTTAGGATGCATGCATCTTCAGCTGTTACACTGGTTCAGTAGCAGATTTCATTATCATCATTGCACCAGATCACCAAAGGGATGGAGTCCTGTGTCTTTTCCATTGATATTTTGTATGCCATGTACCATCCTGTCACAAATCAAGTGAGGCTGCAGTAGCAGGAGCATGTGATAAAATGTCAGGGAGTGGAAGAAGTCGTAAATTATTTTACTTCTAATGAGAGGCCTCACAAAGGCCTTGCTAGACTATATCTTGAAAACTCATTGTCATATGTGATTCCATATAGCTACAGAAAGATTTGAGTGGGTTCTTGCAGATATATCCAGTGACATTTACATGATCAAATAGGAAAATAATTCCTTTATCTTCAGCTCACTGGGCACTTGAGCCCCTGAGGAGCTTGGCTGTATACAGAGCTATCCATGACAGGTTCTCATTTACTAACACATGCGAATGTGTGATGCTAGAAGAGCCTAAACAGGAGCCCATTCAAAGAGTCTTATTAATATATCCTCATGGTACCCTTTGGAGATAGAAAAGCATTACTGTTCTTGTGCCTCAGAGGAGGCCTGGAGACTGAGACCATCCCAAAATTGCCAGAGCTGTCTATGCACTGCTTTGCATGGCATTGCAAAGTCTCATTTATTTTGGAGGTCTGGCTGTGGACGGGACAGAGGATTGACTTGGTGAACGCTGGCTGAACCGGGGAAGTTTGTCACAGGCATGCTCTAAATTTACTAAAGCAGGTAATAGGTCTAGGATGAATAGTTGAAGTTGTATGAAGTTAATTGTGGAAAGGCGTCACCTAAAGGCGTATTTGGAGGGGTCAGCACATGGGCAGGTCAAGGTGAAGAGGGGTTTTTGCTTGTCACCTTAAAAAGGAGCATCTGAAAAAGATGCTTGCACCTTGTTCCTAGTGCTGGTGTTTCTGCCTCAGGGCACTGAGGCAGATCAGGGCATGGATCTGGCTGGAAACTGCCTCTGTCCCTGAATAAGATGCAGATGTGACTGCAGCGTGAGAAACCTCCCAAAGAAAGGGGAAGTACAGATCTTAATTTCAGAGGTGCTCGGCAGCCCCCCAACCCCGCTTGGTGCAGGAGGTTTTCTTCCCTTGACTCCCCAAAGGTGTCTTCAGACAGTTTTTTCATTCTTGGGACATAGCCTACCTTTTTACAACGGTGCTTCTGGCCTGGGTTTTTATTCATTCCTTATCACATATAGTGTTAAAGAAAATGAGTTCTCATTGCTGTAATCAGTGCTTCTGCAATGGCTGTATTATACCTAATGATAAAATGTCACGCTTGAATACTTTCCTGAACACACCATGAAATGATGTCAGAAAGTAGTTTTGTGTCCCAGTTGAAAGTAACCCTTAAACTTTTGCCATGGAGCACTGCATAAACCTGCTTTTTAGCAGAATAACAGCTTTATGGAGGGGGAGAAAGAAACAAGCTTACCTCTCTTCTGGCATGAATAAATAAAAAAATACTTCACACTGCTATCTGCAGAGATAAAATGTAGGAAAAAAGTTTACTTTAAGGAGGGACTAATCCCATGGAGTGGGACTCCGTAGGAATGTTTGGCTTCAGCCCTTGTTTCTGCCGTGCAGTTCCTGAGTAACCTTCTGTGTATCTTTTAATTTCTTTGCACTGTAGTCTCCTATTTGTACATCAAGAATGATAGTGTTTTCCTGTGAATAGAAATTTGTAGTAAGCAATTAAGTTACAGGTTTATAGGCAACATTAGAGATGTAACATGAAGTGTAAGACTTTATGACTGGAGAAGAATCTCAAAGGTGCAAAATTTATTGTTTCAGCTGCATATTAGGTGTACATCTGTCAGTAGGCACGTGCTTTCTATTTGTTTTCTATCAAGTAGATAGTTTAATTATTTGAGTACAATTAGGCTGATGAGTGGGCTGCTTCATGGGTTTTTGTCCCAGCTGACTTCTTTAATTAAGACTTAAGTCCCTGCATATTGCTGAGGGATGCTGCAGATTGCATCTGTGTGCTCTGCCAGTTTACCCAGTTATCACTGACAAACTGGATGGCCTTAAAGCATGACAAGAGATCAAATACTCAGATTCCACTTTGACTGAGCTAGGTCTATCCACAGTAAACTGATAAGAAAGCAAACAGCAAAGATCTTGTTTCCTTTTGTGTGTTTTGGGAAAGGAGGTTTTAGGTCTTCTAACATATTCATCACACATGAAGTGCTTTGTAAGTACTGGTGCGTAGCAAATACTCACGTTATTCAAGAAGCATTGCATTGCATGAATTGCAGAAGCAGTGCAGACAGCATTTCATTCTGTACTAGCATTAGTATTGGGAAGAGCAGAAGAGAATTCGGCTCTGGGCAAGTGACAGATTTGTCCTTTGCCCAGCCTAGAATGAAATGGCTCCTTGAGAGTCCAAGAAGTTAAAAAAAACTTGTGTGCCTTCAGACATCCAGATTTCCCTGTGGCACTGTTTGAAATTAATACATGCTTTCTCAGAGCAATCTGGAAAATCACACAGACCTGCTGGGTGAGGGTGGGCCACATGGAGACATCGCGCTCTGGTATCTGCAAACATGGGTGGATTGCATCAATGTTGTGTTTGTGAAAGATTTCACAGGGAGTGTCAGTCCGTGGTGTGAAGACTTTGGGCTGAGCTGGCCACCATGCCAAGGCTTGGGCTGGCTGGACTGGCAAATGGACACGATGTCCAGGGTGGCAGCATGTGGAAATGTGGGTGAAGCAATGAGAGGTCCCAGCAGGAGAGATCTCCCCAGGCTTCATCCTGCACCCTCTGGTGCAGCGCCATTCCCCAGTGCTGCCATGCACAAAAATACAAATGCCATCCCTGTTTTTCAGTTACAAAGCAAATGATAAATAGGTGGAAAAGGTCACTTCGGAGTTTGGAGCCCAAAGGGGGATACCGTAAAGCAGAAGTCCTACATCCAGAGGTCTCCAGAGTAATGTCACTCCTACTCATAGCTGTTCATATTCTGCTTGATCTGGTTGTCTCCACTGGTATGAAACATAGATTGGTTTTCCTACAGGAAAACATTCTATTTAAGACTTCTCTATTATGTAGCGGGTTGTTTTTTTTTGGTTTTAAATATTTTCACTGTTTTGTGAGTTTCCATAGTCACTTGACTTGAGTGTTGGTTGATGATTTTTGACTGGGTAACAAAATGCATGAGGATAAAATACTTCTGCTCTTTGCCAAAGAGGAGAAGAATGAAGTTCGTCTTCTCCAATAACTGCCAAAACCGAGAAGATATCTATGCTCATAATGACAATTGTCCCCCAGATGTCCAAAATGAGCAGTTGGCCTGGAAATGTTCCTATTTGAATAAACGCCTTGGAGAATGCCGCTATATCATTTTAGAGCAGTGATTTGGACTACACTTTGCTCTCCCATAGCAGTAGTCCCCATTTTTCCACATCTATTAATTTTTCTTTCCTTTTGACTTTTTATACTCACTGGGTCTCTCTACTCATTTCTCTCTCATTATTTTTGGCCAGCAAAAGCTGCACATACACCACTCAATACAGTTTTTCTTCCCTTATCTCCTTCTTTCTCCAGAAACATCAGAGCAATGTACTTCTCTAGCAGTGTACATATATTAGAGAAATTCTTTCTGTTTAGAGCTACACTTTTCCATTTTCAGGATTTAAGAGTCATTTTTTCCCTTCTTTCTTTCCTTCCCCACTCTCTTCTGCGAGATCAGCAATCCTAAAGCTCCCCTGCGTCAGCCAAGCCCCTGCTAGAGGAGGGCAGCCACGTTGCTCGCCCAAGCTCATTCCTTCATTTTCTCCAGTTCTGATGTCCTCCCTTTGTCCAGGTGTATTGGGGTTTTTATGAAAAGCTCAGCTTTCCTTGCCGGGCTGTATAGTGGCTTTGTACTGCAGCTGGTCAGATTTAGTTTGTGCTCTGGCATGAATTCAATCCAACTTAGTTGACCAAATTCTTGAACTTTCCATTATGTAAATGCACTGTACCTGCACCAATTACTTTATTCATTTTTTTTTTTTATTCAGTCAAACTTCTACTAAAGCTCTAATTTTATGAGCTCTGACAATTTTATGTGGAGAGATGGGGTGCTATAAAAGCATGTTCATGTCTGGTATTCCAGTCCTGTTCTCTTTCTTCCTCCAGTCTCTTCTGAAATGTCAGTACTAATTTTTTCAATAATTTGGTTTCATTGCTTAAAATATTTTTTTTTCTTTTAAGCAAATATATGACAGTAATTTTCCTCCTCACACAAGATCAATTTTTGCCCTGTAATAAATCATATTTTTGTACAGAATTTGGGAAGAATTCCCTGTGGAAAATCACGTGCCTTTCTCTTCTCCATTACGTACACAATTGTACTGCTGGGTTTGAGCCAGAACAACATTTCATACCACAAACCTATATATAATCTTCCAAAATGTATTGGGCTCGCATGGCAAGGTTTTGGTAGCGGCAGGGCAACAGGGGTGGCTTCTGTGCGAAGCTGCCAGAAGCTCCCCCATGTCCGATGGAGCCGGCTGGCATTGGCTCCAAGACCGACCCCCCGCTGGCCCAANTGGGGACCCCACGCCACAGCGGGTGGGTGCCCGGAGGAGGCTGTGACCCCGTGGGAAGCCCACGCTGGAGCAGGGTCCTGGCAGGAGCTGTGGCCCCATGGAGAGAGAGGAGCCCACACTGGAGCAGGTTTGCTGGCAGGACTTGTGACCCCACGGGGGACCCACGCTGGAGCAGCCTGTCCCTGAAGGGCTGCACCCCATGGAGGGACCCACGCTGGAGCAGCCTGTCCCTGAAGGGGGCTGCTCTGTGGGAAGGACTCAGGTTGGAGCAGTTTGTGGAGGTCTGTCTCCCGTGGGAGGGCCCCCACGCTGGAGCAGGGGAGGAGTGTGAGGAGTCCTGCCCCTGCGGAGGAAGGAGCGGCAGAGGCAAGGGGTGAGGAGCTGACCACAGCCCCCATTCCCCGTCCCCCTGCCCCGCTGGAGGGGAGGAGGTGGAGAAAATCGGGAGTGAAGTTGAGCCCGGGAAGAAGGGAGGAGGGGGAAGAGGTTTTAAGATTTAGTTTTATTTCTCATTACCCTATTCTGATTTGATTGGCTAATTTGATTAAGCTAATTTTCCCCAAGTTGAGTCTGTTTTGCCTGTGACGGTGATCGGTGAGTGATCTCCCTGTCCTTTTCTCCACCCACAAGCTTTTCATTATATTTTCTCTCCCCTGTCCAGCTGAGGAGGGAAGCGATAGAGCGGCTTTGGTGGGTACCTGGTGTCCAGCCAAGGTCAGCCCACCACAGTGCCTATGTGCTGGGGTGTACGTGCGTGTCCACATACGTGTGCAAGTGCGTATGCACATTGAAAGAGTGAGAATAACCTGTTATCTCAGGACATTTATGTGTAGTATAGAGGACAGAGCCTGGCTCTGCACAGGAATGCATGGTGGGAGAATGAGAAACAAGGGGAAAAGCTGAAAGAAGAGGTTCAGCCTGGGTGTAAGGAGATAGTTTTGCCATGAGGATGGTTGAGTGGTGGGGCAGGCTGCCCAGGTGCCACCTCCATCTCTGGGGGCTTTCAAGACCTGCCAGGGAACAGCCCTGAGCAAACCCAGTCTGACCCAGCACTAACTTCCTAAATGGCAAGGCCTCTTTCAACCTGTTATCCCAAAATCTTACGACTTCATGGCCAAAATGGCATCTTTCATTTTCAACTTATTATATATCTTTCCTCCAGTTCTCAAGAAGTTTCCTTCTAATTATGGAAAACGATAATCTTCTGCATGTTGACAGGAAATTTTCTATGCTTGAATGTAAATAAATTACAAGTTTGAAAAAAAAAACCAAGCAGGCTAATAACTCGTGCAATGTATCACTGCAGTAATCTCGAGTAGATATGAATTCAGCCTTAGTGGTGGTGGTTTATTTCCTCTGTACCTTATTTGTTGTCTCTGTGTTACTTCTGGAAGTAACAAAGCACCAAACTAATTTGTTCTAAAGAATAGCATTTCAAAACATCTCTGAGAAGGTGTTGAATATTTTGCTCACTTAGTGCTTGCAAAACAGGCAAACCTGCTCCGTCGACTGCTTTGCAGACTGCAAAGAAATCTGCTCCATTTAACACTCTCTATCTTTCCAGCTGGAAAAAACCTGAGTGTGAACTAGTGGCAGATTTCCCAGCTGGCAATTAATATTGCTGATTTAACTTCGCAGCACTGCTGACAGGCTGCTTCGGTGGCAGCGAGATGGGTTCAGAGCTGTTGGGAGGCATGCAATTAACTCCTCTGGGGAGGAGTCTGGGGTCTTCGATGTGTAGGTCTGGCCTGTAATGATCTTTTCAGTGTCCAATGTAAATATATTAGGAGTTTTAAATGTTATAGAGAGATATAATGGAGGTATTTAGGCATGTGTTTGCTCTCGGTAGAGCTGATACAGTTCTTGCTATACTGAATACTCCAGGACTCTGAATCCCAAAGTGATTCTTTACTATTCCCATGCTGTTTTTTCAGCTCCGTCCTCCCCAGTCTTTTGGGGAGTGATCAGTTTTACCTGGCATAAATGTGATTGATGGCTTAAGTCCTAATAAACAGATTGCATCTATCTTTGGGGTAAATTATGGAACCTCCGTTGGTTTCTGTGAGGATGTGAAAACGAGAGAGTCTGCTTCTAGCTTTGGTAATAGGAGGTTTGTAGGAGTATGTCTAAGATCTTTAAGAGTATTTTCTGTCCATTTTCATATTAAAAGACCTTTGCTCACATTACTGAAATTCATGGAAGGGAAATCTTAGCCCTCTGAGAGTTAGTTGTGAAACTCTCCCTGATATAGTTGGGCTTTCATTAGAAATTAAATGCTGATAACAAGAGAGTGTGGAAAGTTTGAATACAAGAAAAAGAATCAAAATTAGCAAAGGTCCCAAAATAAGTCCCACAAGAAGTCCCCAAAGAAGAAATGCATGTAAGAATTTTTAAAAAAGTCTTTGGGACCAGATACGTATTAGAAATAGGAAGCCTTTGCTGAGGACCTCATAGCCATAGTGACAACCTTACAGGTTCAATGGAAAGTGGGACTGGAGGATTGTAGCAGACACTAAATTTGAAATAGTCAATCAGAAGGTGAATTATGTCCGCTGTAACTCCTCACAGCAGTGCCGTTACCATGTCTGCTTCACCAAAAGCAAATCTCTGTTTCTCTGATGCTGGGACCCTGCATAGGCTGGTGATAGATTTCAGATAGAGTAGGTAAAGCTGACTTGAGGAAAAACATACGATGAATGAAGCTAGTGGAAAAAGTGGTGTTATCTAAAGTGATCCCTATCCAGCATTCCCAGTGTTTTTATAGTGCCAATTTGAGGCAATGGCCATTTGGGGAGTGCAGGAACAACTGTAATGTGGCCCTTTGTTTTTAATATGAAATTGTGTCAAGTTTGTTTTTAACAGTGGTCATGACTGGGGCCCTCTTGAACAGTTTTATTCAGTGGCTGTTATCTGTTTCGTCTTATTTAAGGACCAGTGTATTAATCTTCTCCAGGTGCCAGTCTTGATGTGTATGGCCATAATATCTCCCATAAAACCAACCAGCTTCATATCAACTGGTGAACAAAGGAATTAAAGGATATTTTAGCAGCAGCTTTAACATCTTTTTTTAGCAGCAGCTTTAACATCTTTAAAATAAAAAAATAAAAAGTCAGAATTCTTCTTTCTATTTTTTTCCCCCTTATAATTTAGGGTGTACTCATTGAACTGCAGTCGCTGAAGCCCACAGTTAATGAAACATGCAGCCTGTCTGCCTTGCTGGAGGACCACGGCAGCACCAAGCGCTGTTTGGGAACCCCTGCTCTGCCTGAATGTAAAGGAGGGTACGATAGGTGATTAAGAAAGGGGCTTAAGGAACTGTTTACACATTGAAAATAGAAAAGCTCAGCCTAAAACTCCACAGCATGAAGGAAGGCAACGGTAGCGTGAGACGGTCTCGGTTTAAAGCATCCAGAGTTGCAGCTTGATATTGTTGAGGACAGAGAAAAGAGATGCAGCCCATTATTCTTTAGGGTGGCATCTGCTCAGCCGGCTCAAAGCCTGGCATGGGCAAACCTTCGCTGCAGCGATTTTGGGAAAGCTAAGAGGTGATAATGAAGCTTCTTTTGATGCATAGTCTTAGCAGTTGTGATGGGGAATGAAAGCAGAGGAAGACAATGATGGAGAATGGAGAATCAAAGGATGTGGGTAGAGACGCAGGGATGTGGCTTGTGTTTGCAGGTTGGAGTTCCTATGCAAACTTTGGTATGTCAGGGGATGTTTGTCTTTCATTTTTGCCTATTTTTTTGTACTGTTTGCATCTGACACATGCTTGTTGTGATTTGATGGAGGTCTGGACTTGCTGTGTCTACCTCAGTTTTCTTCTTTGCAAATCAGGTTAATAATATTTATTGTACCTGAATTTGGGAGTTTAAACCATACTTAAATATTGAAGAGCCCTATGCAGGAAACCTTAAAGAAAACTTCTGCTTTTTTATTTTGTTGAATTTAATATCAGCTCTCACTGTTTTATCAGCAGTTTTCCAAACTGCTCATTTGTGCATGTCGAATACGCTGGAGAAATGCCAGCAAAGCGGGACATGATATTACAAAGTCATGATTAAAAATTGACACATTTACTGAGCCTCTGCATTGCTGGATCTCCTATAGTCCTAAAAAGTTACCTGCTTTCTTTCCCCAGGTGGTGTTAGTCTAATAAAAGATACTGCCTTTCCCTGTAAACCCTGTGCACGTTTTAGTTCTTACACTATCGTGGTTGCACCAACACTACTACAACAA
>VZTV01094533.1:8672-20540 GCA_013400875.1 Anhinga rufa
CCCCCTCCTCGGCCGGCCCCGGCACCCCGGGCCTGGCGCACACCGCAGCGACCACCACCGCCCCGCTCTGCGGCGCCCGGCCCGAGGCTCCCCCGCCCCGACCCCGCTCCGCCTCACCTCTTTGGGGACGAGCTGGTTCTCCTCGCTGGGCACCATGGCCGGTGGCGCGGCGCTGGGCCCGCAGCAGGCTGGGCTGGGCTGGGCTGGGCTGAGCTGAGCGCCGCCGTCAGCAGCGGGAGGCGGGGGAACGCAGGCGGCTCATCCCCCGCCGCCGCCCCAGCCTCGCCGCCGCCAATCAGTGGGCAAAATGGCCGCCGGCGCCGCTCTCGCGAGAGGCGGCCTGACCCAGCGCCGCCGCCGCCGCCCTCCCCGCCTTCTCCCCGGCGGAGCCGCGGGCGCCGGGCTCGCCCGGCTGAGGTGCGGGGGGGCGGTGGGGGAGACGCCGCGTATAACCCCGCGGGCGGCCAGGGCACTCCCGCCCCCCTCGCGTTGCCTTGCTCCCCGGGGCAGCGGCGGAAAACGCCGCCCGCGAGGGGGCCGGGGCGGGGGAGAGTAGCGAGTGATTAAAATGGAGGGGCCCTGGGTGAGCGGGCGGGCAGCGTGTCCAGAGAGCGCGGCCCGCGGGTGCGAGAGAGCTCGTAAGGGCCTTCCGCCGGCGTGCGGGCCTTCCCGCCCCGGAGGGCAGGGCTCCCCGCCGGGCCGTCGGCGTGCCCCGGCGTCGGGCCTCTCTCCCGAGGCGATGGGCGGCGCGGCCGCCAGCCTCCCCGCGCCGCAGCGGCCTGCTGGCCTTCCCGCAGCTTTGCCGCCTGCAGCGGCCCTCGCCGGCGCCGAGGGGCAGCGGCTGAGGGCTGCAGTTCCGTTTGGTTCGCTCTGTTCCCCTCGCACCTGCGTGAAACTTGCCGGTGTTTAGCTGTGGGGTTAGGAGACTAGCAGAGGAGGCGGAGGAGTTAGTGCGGCCTGATCTGCTAACACGCAGGCGCTCTTCTTGGGGCCCAGAAGTTGTTCTTTGGAGTCAGTGTGAAGCTAAGCATGCGCTTGCTTCTCTGTAAATTTTGGGTTACTAGTGCATTTTCAAATGAAATACAAGATTATTTCTGTGGCATCACTTAGTTGTTGATTTTTGTCTGCAACAAGAACCAATCTCTTCCTCACATCACCTGAGGCACGTGTAAAGCTAATCACTAGAATGACTAAAATGCACATAGAAGAAAAGTAATTACACATTAATGTTTACTTGTCTGCAAAATAGGTTTTAAGTGAAAAGCATTCTACTTAGCTAATGAAAAGAATGGTATGTGGTATTTGTACATTTTTGTACAACTATTTTTCTCATTATTTTAGTGTCCTCTTGTGGAAAAATGCAGAACTGAGGATACTTTTTGGTTTTCTGTCCAAGAAAATTTGTGGTCTAGGGTAATTTTTGAAACTCGTTGTACTGAAGGTTGTTGGAAACCTATTGTGAAGACTTAGTAAAATTAAATGACCTCTTCTATCTTTTCATGTTTAAAGTATGTAACCTTTCAGGTTCCTTTCTGTCACTTGCCTTCTCAAAGGTGGGATAAGTAGCATGTTTTGGAGTAAGGATATGTTATTGGTATGCTATTTTAACACTTTTTAAAAAGGGGTCAAAGCAGTAATTTCTGTGAATAACAACATCGGTCACTTTATTTTCATCTTTGTGTGCTAGGGTGGGTGCTAAGATGTTTGGGTTTTTTTTTCCAGTTCTGCTCCTTGAACTAAGCACAGAAATGACTTGTTGAAGATGTACTCAAAGCTGGTTTTAAATGTATTTCTGACCTGTTTTTCATTACATAACTTAATGAGATCAAGTTACTTGTATAGTAAAGGTCAGGAGGTTCTTTGAGACAGGGGCTCTTGCCCTCTAGAATTAAAATATGTTGCACCTGAAAGCTACTCACCTTAAACATTTGAGCTCTAATATGATGAAGTCAAGCATCAAGGCAGGAACCTGGGGGTCCTTTGCTTTTAATTATACTTTATGTTAAACACAAGGTTGTGTAGAGCTACCCCTCTACAATGGGAAAAATTATGTAGAATAGTTGGGGTTTTTTAATAGGTAAGACTGTATGGAATTAATGAACTCATGTCTTTTAGAAGAGAGGTTTTTTATTAATACTTAGCAGCTGTGTTGTTGATTAAAAGGTTTGAGATTTAGTTGGGGTTTAGTTGGGTTTTTTGAGGGGGACTTTTGTAAGCATTCCAGTGTGAGAAAAGGTATATTTTCAGAAGAAATGGAAAAAGTATCAACATTTGTAGATATTTGAAGAAGCACAGCAGCCTGGTCATCTTCTGTTGCCCAGTGGTGTCCAGAAGTCCATGGGATTGGTGAAAAAGTACTTGAGTTGAAAGAACCAGAACAGAGACAAGCCTGCTATAGAAGGCGATATAATCATCAAAGCACTGGCTAGGAGCATCCAACAGTATGTGACTGATGGGCCTGCTGTTACTTCCNCACCAGAATCTCTGGAACTTGGGGGATTCTTCCTCTGTTTCATAACGAATCCAGAATTCAGGAACAAGCAGCTTTCAAAGGTGTTACTTTTGAAAGTTCTTTTGACTTTCTAAAGTGTTACGTTCTTAAGAGGTTTTTGCTGCCATTTATGCTTAACAAGGGGCAAAGCTATGGGACTCGATGGCTTTCATGAAAATATTTTTTAATTGGATAAAAAGGTAGCTACCACAAATATGTGCCTGCTAGATAGGAATCAGGAGTTTGTTTTTTAAAGGAATACTCTGTTAGATCCTCCTGTCAGTCTTTAAAACTGTGCAAATGTCTAGTGTAGCATGTCTGTGAAAAATCTTTAATGGAGTAGTAACCTCTAGTTAATTATTAAATCTCCAGGAACTTCTGTAATTTGTGGATGTTACAGTATTTAATATCTTCATGTGAAACTTCTTAAAGAGGAATATTCAAGTTTCATGAAGGGAATCCTAGCCTTATGTAAAGACTGATTTAATGTACCACAGGTTTAACTTGTTATTACATGAAGAAGAAAAATTGTTATCTCAGACTAAAAACTAAGCTGGATTTGTAGTTAGAGGTAAATTTCCTAGGCTGAACTATTGTTCAGAGATGCATTAATGAGGGTCACAAGTGCTGAAGTGTGTCGGTTTTCAGTCAGTGATGCTTGGCTAATTTTAGTCCATACAGTACTTATCACACTAATGTATGCATCGTATTAATGGGAGTGTAGTTGTGCAACATTGGTGTACTAGAGTAAATGGCAGGCCTTCCATTATAAGAGATTATGAACCTTTAAATTAGTATGTGGGAATGGGATACCCCCTTCCACAGCCTGTTTACAGTTTATACTTTAATAATTTCTCCTTTGCTGTGAGAATTCACACATTCCTGTCCCAACACCCATATCCAAGACCTAATGAATAATGAAAAAGTTTTTAAAACTAAATGGAGGGAGGGCTGCCATGTAGCTCTTCCGTATGCACAGTTGTATGCTAAGAACTCTAGGGGTGTAAAATCTTAAGAAAACAGGTAAATGTCAGAATACAAACTGATGTTGTCTTTCCCAAAGTAACATTATCCTACCTGTTTGAAATAGAAAGCCTTTGTAAAGAGGATTGTGTAGACTAGTACCGTTGATTTGGGATGTCTTCTCTGAAACACTTCAGTTTTGATTTTTCAATTAGGCTGTTGGTGGGATATCCATTTCCTGTTTCAGAGATAGGTGGTCTTATTTGTGGAGCCAGCACTGAGGTGCTTGTTTTCTTCTGTATTGTTCTGTTTAAAAAACAAAACAGAACAAAAACCTACACAAAATGAAAAAAAAACCAAACCACAAAAAAAACACACCAAAATGAAACCTGAAAAAAACCCTTCAAACCTGAAGTTTGCAACCCTTGGCAAGTTGCTAGTGAACATCAAAATGACATAACCATTCTGTATTTGTCAGCAGTAGAAATGTGGCCAATGCTGATGCAGTGTTCTTTTAGAGCTCTTCTGCCTTGTCAGCACTTTTAAGGAAAACTAGCTGAGGGCCTCCCCCCTTTTCAATCTTTGGCAAGTCCATGTGTACTGATAGAAGAAGAGATGTGTGAAAGTTCAGGTTATCACAATCCAGCAGTTCGCTATACCTCTGGTTACTTTGCTGTTTGAGCCTCAAGTAACTTTTCCAGAATTGCACAGGAAGTTTTGAAGCATTTCTCTGAAAGTCTGCAGTCTACAGACTGCGTCATCCAGTCCTTGCAATGCGGGGGTGGGGGGAAATCAGTAAAATTGGCCCTTATATGGATGAAGTGAAGGTAAGGTGAGAGGAAGACAAGGAATCATTAAATAATTTTTATGTAATTTTTGTGATGTCTATCTTAAAAGAGATTATAATCTTCTCTGTCTAAAGAAGTGTATACAGAATTTAAGGAAATACAAAAATCAGTTTCTTAGAGTTGAGAATGCTGTGGGAAATTAAAGCTTTAAATGGGAGGTTTACAATGGAAGAAGTATTTTTTCACTTTAGAAAGATAATTGTAGAAATAGTCTTGTAGGCCTAGTAGGTAGGTAAGTAGCCCTCTGAAGTTAAACCTCACAAGATCAAGAAATAAACTGAGTTTTAAGTTCAGTGCTAAACATTGTGTTCTGCTGTTCTTAAATAGTGTTTTTGCTATAATCTTTATGAGCATGCAAGTGATTTTCTGTCCTCTGACACTGTAATTCATGCCAAGACTTTTTTAATGAAAACCAGTAGGGGATTATTTTAATTAATTATAAATCAGCAGCCAAGATTCATTGACATTTTTGTTAAAGATTATCTTCTTACCCTGGTTTCAAGACTGAGTGTTCAGATGTTAGCTGAAGAACTTAGTTTTCTCTTCCATGATAGCATTAATCTTATGTATGAACTCCCAAATGGGTTTGAAGCTGAAATTACAGTTATAAAGAGAAATAGAAATCCTGCAGAGAATTTTGCAGAACCGTGGATTCCTTTATTAACACTGAATTCTTGTATCAGTTTGACTTAAGATTTTCAGCATTGCGTACTTAAAACTACAGACCAGTTTCTAGCATTAGTAGTCTAACCAAAACACAGTTGAGGGTGTTTGACCTCCTGATGCGCTTGTCAAAACCTCCCTGGCGTCATTAGAAGTAAAGCACATGCGCTAGCAGGCCAACTTCCACTTTGTGTGGAGAGCGTTTGGAAACAGATGTGGGCTGGTACCATACAGAGTTTGTGAGATCCAAGCAAATCTCACATGGAGTTTGATGGCTTAGGTTCACGGCCAGACTGTTACTCTTCTATCTAGAATGTGTACAGTAGCTTGGAAATATGCTGTCTTTTTAAATGTGCGGACTAGTAGAGTGCACTGCATACATCCTTTCTGGAATATAAGCTAGTATGTTATCTCACCCCTTCCTCTAAGGCTGGGGGGGGGGCGGGAGGGAAGGCATCTCTATGCACACCAACATAGCAAAGGCTTATGCGTGGGAAAGCAAGAAGAAAGGAGAGTTGCCTTGAATGCATACCGTGATGGTAATGTCAGTCACCAAAGTGGTTCAGTTATTTCAGAGGTTCAAAAAAAGCTCACAGTGACATAGCCCGTATATTTAAAAACATTGAATTAACACTTAACACACATGAGGATTGCTCTTGGAGAGTCACTGTCAGAGTGACAAGGCGGCACTAAATAAGACTATGTAATGTGCAAAAATAACAGTAGCTTAGCTTCACATGGGGCTGCTCTCAGTAGGGACACTCGAAGTATTTATAGCTGCCCTTGGGTCCAGGGGAGATAAACAGTTCAGGTTTGCATTAGGGGTTCCTACTGACCCTTCAGATTAAATCTGGTGATGCTTAATATTATAAGCAAGTGCTAATTATATTGCTTACAGCTCTTTGGGCAAGCAGGAAGTGGTTTTCCATCCTCAGCAAGCCCTAGCACATAGGGAACATTCCTTCATCCCACATTTAAGATCCTAGGTGGCCTTCCCCTGGATGAAACATGTTTTATTCACATTTTCTTTGTAAGGTGTCATGATTATCAGTGTAAAGCGGCAGCTTGCAGCTGCCTGGTCCTCACCCCATCCCCTCACGAGGGGAGGGAAGGAAGTGCAGCACTTGGCATTCTTTGAATGTGCTGTCTCATGGCTTTGAGTGCAAGGGCAGTACCTGCAGCAGGATGCGTGCCCTGGGCTGCCTTGTGCTGTGGTCTGCCTCTCTGCACTGCCCAGGAGTAGAGACCTGTCAGCCTTCTCTGCTGGGGCAGGGGCGGAAAGCAGGAGGCGGCTGTCACCTCTCTTCCATCCCTCCATGAATGCTGCTTACTGACAGTGCTTGACACCACTCTTTCTACTTTGTGCCCTCACTAATACTTTTCTTTCACTGGTGATGGGAGGAACTTTGTATTTTGAGGAGTATGGGGGTGGGCTGGGTGGTTTTATAACTAGGGGGAGGGGAGTTGCTCTGCATCTGTGCTCATTCCTTGTGCCAGGGCTCCCTCCTGTCCATCGCAGGAGGACCATGTGTCTGCAGCCCTGGAGCTTCCTGCGTGTGCAGTCTGTGTAGCAAACATTGTGTCCCCACAATGGTAGGGGCTCAGAGCGTCCTGCAGTGAGATGTGTCTAAAGTAGCTTTTAGGTAGCATGTGCATAGCTGTTGGGAAGCTTGGTCCAAAACTTGCTGCTGGTTCTGTGGTTCTCCAAGCTCAACCTTGTCCTCATTTTGCAATAGGCTGTCCTCTGAACATCTGCAGCTTTCTTGGGCTTTAAAGGCTAGTCTACTGTGTGGGTTGCTAAGCTCTTTCTTGCATGAATTAATGTAGCTTTACCTTTGGCAGCAGCAAGGGGAGCTGCCAGAGGTCTTACATAGCATTTAAAATGTCAGCTGCCAGTGCAGAGCAGCTGCCAGCACTGGAGCTCTGGCAGGGGGAATGCTGTCACAGGGCAAATGCAGGGAATGTCAGTGTGGACACAGTGTGAGTCAGGCTGGGCAGGGACTTGTGTACAGAGTATCCTGACGTTGGTAAAATGCCCTTTGAAATCTCCCAGCAAGTTGTCTCCTTGTTGCTTGGGTGATATAAGGAAATGCTACTGGCTCTTGACTGCTGTGTTTTCTATTCAGACCCAGCCTGTCAGAGTGGGGGGTCTACACTGATAAAAGTAATCCTGTGGAACTGGTAGTATCTCTTCTGGGTGAAAGATTAAGGCAAAGCACTACCTAGTGAGAGTCTTAAAGAATGTAGTTTCTAAAAACAATCTCATTTTGTTCTTGTGTATGTCAATGTTAATGTTTTTTAAATTCACTTTTGCTTTTAAATGTTTGGAATACATCTATTGGTTTGACTGAATTAACATGGGACAATTAATAAAAAAATTTGTAACTACTGTCCTTGTTTGTCGTCATTGCCTTAGTGACAGGATGCCTCTGGAGACCAGGTGTGTTTTGGTTAGAAGGCTTAGCTGCAGAACTTTGAAATGTGTGCACATTTATGCTAATTTGAATCTTCTGTTTGCTGTAGCACGGGAAGTAAATTTCTTTTCATACTGTTACTTCTTTGCAATGAGTTGTGCCAGCTGGTATAAGTCAGATGCATATCCATTTGCCTATTACAAACTAGGCTTGTTAATTGGGCCTGTTAGATGTAGGCATGTCTAGCAGAGATGCCCAGAGAGGTAGAGACAAGGTCCAGATCATTTGGATTGGATCCAAATCCACTCATGAGACTTAGCTCTTCAGCAGAGGGTTCTTTATACAGCGATGTTAAAGGAAGAGGGCTCATTGGGGTTTTGTGTTTGGCTGGTTAGTAATGTAGGGTGCATCCATGGAATGCAGGGATGTGTGAAATAGAAGGGTCTCAATGCCAGGCTTGTAGATATAATAATAGGCTGGGTACTGTAGTATTTACCACAGTGTTTCACATACAGAATTAATCTATGCTCTTCTTTGCATGGGAAATGTGTGCCTTTCATGCTCTATGTCTTTGCATATATGCTGGCTTTGTGTTCCTTGTGGTAGGAAAAAATTATGTTAAGCAGCCCAAACAAATTTTAAATACTAACAGGGATCTAGAACTGTGCTTTTGGTACCACCAGTAATGGAAGTACTTAGAGGAAACCAAATTCCAGACTTGCTGATGGGAATGCTCTCTACCAGGATAAAAGTGATCCAAAAGCATCCATGAACTTTCTGATGTTCTAGATTTACTTCTGTGTACAGGAAAACATGCATACACAATAAAGCCCCCATCCTTTTCTGCATTGAAGATCTGGGTTGTATTGCAGATTTTTTTTAAGTCTAGGAGTGTTTCTGAAAGGGGGAAATTGTAAGCCTCAAGTCTTCAGAGGGTTATCATCAAGACTGCCCAAGAAGTTATAAACAAAGTTATAGTCAGTCATATTTGTCCTTTTGGGTTTTTGTCTGTTCTGACCACTGAATTCTAGGAAGAATAAAAGCCTGACTATAACATACTTATCTAACTGCAAAATTTTTGCTAATACCCTGACCATCCTTCTGTCTGGTCTTCCCTATTTTACTGCTACTCCTTCAGCATCTTCCTGTCCTTGCAGGTCCCAGACTTTCTCAAAGACAGGCTGAAACTATAGTAGCCTTTTGTTAATCTGCTCTTTGTATTCCCATGTTACTTATTTTCATGTCTTTGAATTTATTCAGGATTGCACTAATGTAGTATACATGTTTCAGGCATGAAGAGGTTAATGAAGCTTTAATTACCTCATAAAAACATTCATGTTCTTGGCAGCCTTGGGATGGTAGTTACTGCCTGCAGTCACATACAAGGACTATTATCCTTCTTAATTGCCACATTTCTTATACAGCCAAACTAGATTTAACAGAATCTTTAAGGTCCTTTTGTATGTTCCTCAGCAGTAATAGCAATTTTATAGTGATTCTTTTGAAAATTGAAAGGGCAACTTTTAGTAAACAGTTAATCAAACCAAGAATTCCTATGTTAGGATGAATAATGTTTACAAAAAGGTGTTTTGAAGATGGTTTTGTCATTTAATTTTTGTAAATGAGAAATTCATGGCATAAGAAAAAATTCTCAAAGCCTCACTGTGCTAGTTGGATTCTGGTTCTTTGGCTGCTTAAACCATGGCTTTACCTTAGGATGAGGTAAGTAGCTGAATTTTTTTTTTTTTTTTAGTTTGAGGAAGGGGAAAAAGTGAGAACAGTAAGAATTAAAGTGGATAGGCTATCTTTTTTAATCTCTGATGGAAGTGAATATTTTGGGAAATTTCAGAGTAATTACTAGTCACTCCTGCTGTGCTAGCTATTTCAAATCCATCACGTGACTGAGAATTATGCCACTCAATGCACTTGGATTGCTTAATTACTTTTTTTCTAGGCATAGTTAGGTAAGACATTGCTTCAACCACAGAGTGAGTTTGGTACTCTAATATACAGGATGAAGAAATCTTGGTAAAACCGTAATACCTATGGCACATTCACAGGCAGAACTAAAGAGCTAGATACGAAGTAAACTGTTTCTTATGCAGTACTTGCTTTATCTGTTTAAAGTCTTGAGATGTGAGAAGTATGATTTTTTGAATACATGGTTATGTTGTTTGGTCATGGTGTTCCCATGGCTATTTGCTTGTGTACATTTCAGGAGTCTGTAACTGTTATTGTTAAATACATAAGATGTTTAATGTATCTGAGCATCGCTGCAGCCTTAAATCTTGGAAATACCTGAGATTTATGATTTTGATTTTATATTTCATTAGCAATTTTGCATTTTCTTACATTTTTAAGGGGGGGAGTGCTTTTATTATGTGCTACTTTTTATTAACATTACCTAATACCTAGCAAACATATTCTGTCATAGCTGAAATATCTAAACTTAAAGATTTGTATCAAGTATGCCAATCCTGAGATAATTAGAGTATAGTTGAGTACTGCTATTTTGAACAGAGGACGAAATCTTTGGTTTTTAAAAATTGAGGGTAACTCGGGCTATCTTTTCTAATGTAAACTAGATGTATCTATACCTTAAAAGAACCTAGATGTTAGAATTCTGTTGTGAAATGTTAACTGCAGCATGAGGTCCTTTTGTTTCTTTGAATTTATAACATGTCTTAATCTCATTTATAAAAACCAAACAACAATTTAAGATTTTCCTGAGAGCGCAATTAGACCTTCCCCTATCTCTATACTAAGAGGCTCTATGTGAGTAGATTAACATCTCTTTGGGTATGCAGAGAGACTATTTTCGTTTTAATAGCATGCTTTAACATCATATTAACAGTGTTTCCTTGTGCTTAGTGAATATTAGATCATCAGAAAGCATGTGAAAAGAATATGGAAATTTCAGGTATGGGAACAGCATAACATAGCTGCGTGTGAACATCAGACTTTACCATGTGTGATGTAATTTGTGACACTTAAAATTTTGCAAGTTACTGTATATACTGCTTTTTTCCACATTAATTTTAAGACTTTCCTCTTTCCCTAAGCACTCTCAGTTAAACCCAAAAGAAGGACCTAAACTTGCTTATTTTATGTAAATTTGAAGCTTAGCTTGATGATGGAGAATCCTCCAAAAAAGAACATGGAAAAGTGAATGGCAAGTCAAAAAATTTTGAGAAAGAATGGGAGACAAAGGGAGAAGAAAAGAAAATTAAATCTAATCTCTATAAAATAAAAGAGAACCTGAATGCAGGGGTAGCCATGACACTGATCATAAAAGGAATAAATGTCTTTAAAAGAACAAGCATGATACAGTCCAGCTGCTTTTTTTTGTTTATTTCTGTATCCAAACATCCAAAGAGATTCTGGGAAGAACCAAAACACTTCTCCATGGGCCTTTATAGGAAAGAAGGCAAAAGCAAGAAAGCTGCTTCCTGGTACTGCAGTGATAATACTGTAGTGATACTGTAGTGATAATTAAGAAAGCTTTTGATAAGAAAATTACTATTATAAAAATGCTAAAACATTAAGTCAAGCAAACCCATCTCTGCCGGAT
Source organism: Anhinga rufa (assembly GCA_013400875.1). Taxonomy (NCBI): domain Eukaryota; kingdom Metazoa; phylum Chordata; class Aves; order Suliformes; family Anhingidae; genus Anhinga; species Anhinga rufa. Next base: position 19,623 of record VZTV01094533.1, read on the forward strand.
TTCTTTATCACAACAGTCTTTTGTTGCTGAGAAAACTGAACCTAACATACCGAATCACAGAGGCGACTCTAGGTGTCAGACGCCTTGCAGACAGGAGGTCCGTGATTCTGCTGTGAGCAGTTTTGGTGATGGAATCAGAGTGAGGTTTGAGAAGAACAGGAAATTGCATAAGGATGTCTCTGTTGGTTGTTTATTAGTAGCCAATGCCACTGGAATAAAGAGCTGTATGGACAGTACAGTGTCTCTTTTGTCATCTGATCTGGCAGCACTGGAGATGAAAACTTAAAGCTCAGGCCTTGAATTCAGTGAAGGAAGCCTAAGGGATAAGGGAGCTTGTCATATGACTTTGAAAACTGAAGCAGTACGCAGTAGTTTTGATCATAGACAAGAGATTTTTAAATCCAGAAGTTGTTTCTGCCAGTATTGCTCTGCAAACAAAACTTTAATAGACAAACATAGAAGGTGAAACCCTTGCCCCACCCTACCTCCCAAAAAAGACACCTCCCACCTCTCTTCCCCTATGCTGTAGAGGTGTTTTTACAGTTCTTTCAGGGGTCTTTGGACAGAGAAACCTGTGATGAAGAGAGTCAGGTTTATCACTGCAGTATGACATCAAGATGGGGAAAAGAAATTCCTCAACAGAAGAGTGTGCAGTGCAGACAGAGACCTTTCCCAGTTCTCCAGCCTTAGCCACCTCTTTATTAAGCAGGGAAAGATCTGGAGACTGACTCAAGCAGTGACTAGACCACGGTTTGCCCTGCAGAATTAGAACAAGTGATGTTAACACAGGAGAACTTCCCTCATTAGAAGCTACGGGTGATGGTTTCACATTTTTTCTAAGCATATGTAAACATTTGGATCCACTAAACATCCTCCTGCAGGTGTAGTGTTTTCACAGGAAAGGGAAAGTCATGATTT
>VZTV01094548.1:0-33103 GCA_013400875.1 Anhinga rufa
TCTGCCCACCCCAGAGCTGCTGCAGATGAGAAGCACCACTATAGTGGTAAGGGGCTGCCAGGATGCTCTCTTCCCTGTGCAGCTCTCCCTATATGCCTATCTCTCTCTATATCAGTCGCTAGCACTCATCCTTTCTGTAACTGCCTCGATGCAAGAAATCCTTGCATCTTTAAGCTGAAAGCAGAACTGACAATGTGGCAAAAGTTACGTTCAAAGGAATTTGTTAGGTGCTTACTAAACGTTTATACATCAGCTTTCAGACCATATAACTCTCAGGCAATTAATCACTCTTCCTGAAGATAATTATGCCCTTTTGGCTGTAATATTTCCCCCTCTTTAAACTCACATTCTTTCCTTTCTTTGGGTTGGCCAAGAAATGTCATTTTCCCTTGGAACCAGTGAATTAATTAAGCTTGTGTCTGTTAATTCATGCTTTCTTCAGTCAATATGGGAAAGGTTGTTTCCTAGGAGTTGTAGAGGCTCACAGGGCTTGTTTTGGAGCCTTGTGTTTGCGCACTTCTCACTTACTGACACCGTGTCCTTCTCCAGAGCTCTGCGGAGATAGTCACCATCCAAGTCAATAACACAGTTGCGCCCCATGACTAGAGTTTGTCAGGAAAAAATAGCTGAGTAAGGTACACTGGCTGCTCCTGATCAGCTGTGTTTATCTAGACTGAGTTAATAAATATGACCGAGTCAAGATGGTGAGTCCACTGTCTGTGGCAGCTGGCCAGGAGTTCCTGGGCAAAGAGAGAAGCTCAGTGACACAGGAAGGCAAAAGGCGAATGTTTGCTGTTGGTACACAACTGCTAAAACAACTTACGCAGATCACAGTGGGCTGAACAATCAGCAAGGCTGATATGATGACCTAGGAAAAGGCTGGCATCCTGGTATGATATCTGGAAAACAGAGGGATATTTTTCTTCCTGTTTTCTTCAAGCTGCAGTTTGGAAAAATCCTCTGAAAGCAGTCTGAAGGGGAAATATTTTCTCTGTACAGGGGCTGTCCTCATAGTGAATTTTAATCAATAGCAAAGGCTATCTTTCCTTTCTGTCTCTCTTTCTCTTTTCCCCTCTCTTCATAACACCCACACTCTGTTTTTCTCTATGCACACACACACGCGCGTTGAAGAACCAATAATCTTCATTATCTGCAGGATGCTGTTCCTCTCATCACATATCACAATGCAGTACCAAATGACTGGCTTCCTGTAAGCAGGAGAGTAGCACACAGGCAGTGTTGCCAGCTAAGGCCCTGGGCTGGAAGCTAGAGTTTTGCTGAGGGATGGAGAAAAGAGAGAACTGGATATCTGACAGCCTCTGACTAGCAGTCAGCCTGAATCACTCACTGCTTCCTTGAAGTTTCTTGGACTTTTCTTTTTCACCTGGATGCAGACTGAGTCAAGATATTCTGTCTGCATCAGAGCTTACCCAGACAGTTTGTGATCTTTAATTGGTTTAAACCAATTTTAAATTAGAGCTTTATCCACCCTCTTCTCTTGTCTATATGAGCTTCTCTTTTAATCACAAGTGTTGCAGAACAATTTATTTTAAAGCATGTGAAAATGCACTCCATTTAACCTCACTGAAATTAATTTATGACCACATCTGTAGTAAGACATAGAATTTTTGCAAAGAACAATCTTAATGCAAGAAGCATTATAGTATCATACTATGTCTCAGAGGAGTGCATTTAAAAGGTAAATTGTGATCCTTTGCAAGATGAATAAACTGAAGCATCAACAACTAACAATGACAAAAACAAAAGTTAAAAACAGCACAAAAACATCTCAAGATTTTGGCTTCCTGAATTTTCACGTGACAATTTCAGGTCATCTTCCTACTGGTTGTCTAATGCAATGAGTAACTGGTTATTTATTCATTCCATTTGCTTGAGGGGAATTTTGATGACCTGGACTTCTGACAGGCATGCATTACTTGTCCCAAACTGGGTGCTCAAAAGCACTGGCAAGGAGAAACAGTAATAATTTTCAAAAAATTTCTCATACCTTCATATATATTCAGAAACAACCATTCTGATTCAGTCTCATGAGGACTACTGACACATATAACCTTTAAAAAACAGCCTACAGGATCTAAATATAATTTCTTATTCACATTTATTGCACCATTCATGACTTTATAAATCTCTATCATTCTCTCACTCCACCTATCTAGCCTGTCTACTCATTTCTCATTTGGAAGCCCCTGCATATCTCTGATCACCTATAACAGCTTGATGATGCTCAGTTCTTCAGAGAAGTCTTATGTGGTTTTCAGCATGTCGTCTCCTGCCATTATATCACATTCACGCACAAGTTTAATAGGTCTATTCTCTGCCATAATTCCTTCCAGTTCATGGCAACTGGACAACTTGACCTGTATGTCCCTGGCTTGCTCATGGAAACTTTTAAAATTTCTGATTTTAAAGATTCAGAGAAACCTATTTTAAAACCTTCTTCCCATTCTTCTTGTTGTGAGGCTTTTTCAAATGAGACATTTTATACTATAGGCAGTAATTCAGCAAGTGCACAGTGGGATTCCCTTTAACTAATATCATCTGGCCCTGATCTTGTAGTGAAGAGAGCAGCAATATCTCTGAAACTTAAAGCAGAGCACAGGCTGCAGAGTGAAAATATTTGGAACAATCACCAGAAAATTAATTTGTGTATGTTTATCTAGAATGTTAGACAAACTGAACCCTTTCAATAGTTAGATTTCTAATAAGCAACAAGTTTGTATTTTAAGGACACAAAATCCCCTTGTCTTCTATCCCATTGCCCAGCTGATAGACCTTGCAAAGTGCCTGGCAGGCCTGTAGGAAGTGCTGGCAAGGACTCTACAGCTGTGATCCTTGTGTGTACCATTCCTATGACAAAGGGCAGAAGAGAAGTTATGGACTTAAAAGGTTAGGCTTTTGAAAGCAAGAACTTCTACATTGTCATCTTTTGAACTACCTCTCAGAGAAAAAAAGAGGTGCAAACCAGGAGGCAAGGAGATTACTAGAAGGACAATGGTTTCCAATTCATCAGGTGCTTGATACAGTCTAAGGGGAACCTGTACAGAAAGAACTTCACCCAAACCAAGCTGCAGGCCCCAAAAAGCAAGGTTGTAGATGAGCTTTTAAGCTGATGAGAATAGGAAAGCCAACAGGTATGGGAGAACATATGGTTCAGGATGGTGTTTCCCCTGCTGTAGACACATGAATGCTGTGTCCTTAGATGAAGGATCTGTAAGAGGATGAAGCCCATCAGACATGAAGTGGAAAGCACTGTTGAAATAGAGTGCCAAAATGAGAACCAGAGCAATGATACTAATATTTCTATGCAAGTGTAAGAAGTCTAAGAAACGGGAAGGAGTATTTGTTATGTTTAGCCCTCAATGAAGACACTGTTTTAGTGGGAACTCTGTGGTAGGAAGACAATTGATTAGGCACTATAATACAAACACAGAATACACAGAAAATACAGAACAAAACATGCTGGTAGTAGAGTAGTTTTTCACAGGCAACCTAGAATCAACTCAAATGAACAAACTAACCCCATCAGTGAATACCAAATAACTCATTTGGTCTGTATGAATTGCAATTCAGGCCCAATAGAAAGGATATAGTCCAAGGCCTATATTACTGCCCTCCTGACCTGGGAGGTAGTTGGAGTTCAGAGACACAATGAGGGCACAGCACACAATTGTAGTGGGGTACTCCATTTACCATACAGATTGGGCAAATGTTGCACTGGGACATGAAGCAGGATGCACATTTTAGATATTATGGGTGATTATTTCATGGCAAAGTGGAATAACTACTCCTACAAGCCATGGCCGTGTACTTAGCTTCAGCATCTCTACAGGACAAAAAAAGAGTATAACACCCAGAGAACTGTGCTAACTTTTCACAACATAAGATTTTGTTAATGGAGTTCTGCAGGCATCTGTGCTTGACACTGTGCTTTTCATCACATCCAGGAATGCTCTGGAAAGGGGCTGGGAAGTGAAGTGCCAAAATTTGCTGATAATTCCAAATTATTTAAGGTGGTAAAGATGAGAGTGGACAGTGAAGAGCTGCAGAAGTCTATTAGTTTTCCTCTATAGTCAATAGGAAGAGGGTATCCAAAAGTTATCTCATATCCCAGATATGCTGAATGGTCTTCTGAGCTTACTACTTCTCTTTATCACTGGCAGCCTAAGGAAGCCAGCTCCTGACTCATCCTTATATTAGTGGGGATTAATCCAAGTTTTATGTCTCATCCATAATCCAAGTTTTGATGTCTCATAAAAGATCTCATCTCATCATGACATTCCTCTCATTAACGAATAACACTTGGTTCTTTTTATTCTGTCAATCCACAGGTCTTAGGGGTGTAAGCAATGGGTAAGAGTTTGATGATTTTCTTTCTCGGGCTTTAAGCACCATTAGGGGTGTAGAGAGCCAAGGTCTGGTCCTCAGTCAGGGCCTCTCCTGCTTGCATAAACAGCAACAGTCTTCAATTTTCTCCTAGTATTCCCTTTGGGGACCTCCCTCATGCATTACGAAGTGAACACAATTGGTCTTTTAGCACCTTACTCTATCTCTCCTGAGATTCACAACATGCATATGAGAAAGGGTGTTTTTTTCTGGCCAACTCTAGTATCATGGATGAGAGACTGCAAGTTAGAGCAGCTCCTAAATTTGCCTTAATTTGTGCTGTGGGTACCACCAGTGCAGCCAGGAATGAAAATAGGACTGAGCCAGAGATAGTGATCTGGTGAGTTATGGCAGGCCATGAAAAACTGCAAAATTTGTACATGGCTGGTTCAGAAGAGGTATGGGGAACTTGATCTGTGGAAAACAAAATCATAAACAGTTCCTCTGTTATGTTGTATCATAACACAAAGAGCGATTCCTGCGCAATACTTTAAGAGCAAACATTGCTGATTTTTTTGTAGTCAGTTTATGCAATTCTTGCCATACATTTTTAAAGAGTCCAGTGCACACTTGGGCTTAAAGGGGGTTGAATAACATTTTTCTAAGACCAAGGGGTATTTTGCTTCAGCTTATAAAATAGATGCTTCTTGCAGCCACAGAGTGAATGTTTTTCAATTACCCGATACTGCAAAGGGATGGTTCACAGTGATGCGCTGTGGGTGGAGAAGCATTGCCTCTAATTACCACCAAAAAAAGTAAATTAATTAGGGTTACTGTGACATTAGATGTCATGCATTCCTGTGCATCTCAAATTTTTTTAGAGATCACACTTGCTCTTCTCCCCCAGTGTGGAAGTATCTCTGGAGATATGCAAGACTACAAATCCCTCATGCTTATCAACTGAGACCTCCAGGTAGCATCTCAAATATCAGATTTTTCAGTAGAGAAATGAGTGTGGTCCCTGCCAAGATTTCTGCCTTTTCTTCCCTGAAGGACATGGGCATATAGCTCTTCCTCTGCTGACAGCTTACCACTGACCAGGAGTTACCTCCTCCCAACAGCAGAAACCTGTCCAGTTCTCCTCCCATTCATGGGTACCCACTTGAGTCCTTCCTGTCCCAGCCGTGGAAAAACACTTGCTCTTTGGCCAGGAACACCCAGCTCTCTTGGACTGTCCAGACAAAGCCGACTCCAGGGCTGGCTGTGAATGTGAGGAACGGACTGTAAACAGTACAATACTAATGGGATTGGCCTGTGGTCAAGGTACTCAGAGCTCTCTAGTAGGCTGCTTGGGGATACACCTATACTTTCATCTGGATTACTGTCGAAATACAAAGCCTTATTATTCCTTGCCTACCCTGGATCTCAGTACAAAGTGCACCCTAGGTGATTGATTTCTGAGAAATGTAACATTGGATCTGTGATAATGAGCTACAGGCAACATACAAAATGCTTATGTTCCACCATAGGGAATCTGTGAAATAAATATTTGCTCTCTTTATGTCTGTGGGATCCTGCCATAGAGAACACTATGTGCTATAATGTGTTTCAGAGCCGCCCATGGCAGGACTTGGACAGACCTTTCACTGCTTGTTTAGTGTGGCATTTTCTTTAGACTCTCTTCCCATTTTCTCTGTACCTTTGGGAAAACATTTCATAATGTGTTTCTGTTAATGTATCATGTATTATATAAACTATAAATTGTATATTGAATTAGGTATAGTGTATTTCTTTTAAAGGTTGGAATTCTATTTTGCTGAAATGTACTCAGACACATCAGACAGGATCTTGAATAAAATTCAAGCAATATTTAAGAACTGAGGTGATGGAGAAAAGAGAGCTTGGAGTATAGATAGGAATGTACCACATTGACCAATCATACACCCATTTAGAAAGTTTTACATTGTCAGGAAACTATATCATTAGTGGTGTTTGGTTAGATATTTAGCCCTAATTTTTGTCATTAAAAGATATCAAAGAAGTACATATCCCCAGAGTACCTCATATCAAATGATCAGTGTGTGCTCACTAATAGCATTTAAAAAGTTAGAGACTGAGTGTTCTTGCCAAAAATCCAATGTGTTCTTGTTTAAGCATCACCGTATTTTTTTACTTTTATGAAATTTAGGCTGCTGAGTGTGAAAATTTACTAGGGAAAGTTATTAAGAAGCAATTCAGACCATGGGAAATGTACAGGGGGAAGACTATAGCTTCAGGAAATATTGGTCCCAGCTTGAATGTTTTATGTGCCTCCTCACTTGAAAATGTCATTCTCCTTTGGACAGCTATACTTTTTCTTTCTGCAATGTGTGAAATCACCCATCCTACGAAAGGCTTTCTACCTAGGGTAAACAATTTTCTCACACAGTTCCTCAGACTGGTGACATAAAACCGGAGTTTCATATTACTATTTGTTTAAAATTTACCATTTACCATTTGTAATGTTAAGTAATAATGGTAAAAATAATCTTTTATTAAGGGTGAATATTAAATGAGGGTTTGCTGCTCAATTAGTATTTCATCCTTGCAATCTTTTTTTTTCTTTTCAAAATACTGGCTTGTTCCTGAATTCAGTCTATGTACCTATATCTGTAAAATAATGTAATTTTTATTTGTTGAGGTTTTTGAACAATATTACTCTACAGTGAAAAGCTAGGAGATAGATCTTCATACCACAAGAATTTTAAATAAGGCATCCTCTAGATTTGGCTTATTTCTCTTTCTAGGACTTTGACTTAACACAGAAAGAGGCAGGATGAAATGGGATAGTCGATAACATCAACAGGCCAAAGACATAAAAAGAGATAGTAAGAAAAGCAGCATCTAGTTTACTACATGCTTAGTGTTCAGCTCGGAGCAATGTACCTGCAAGAAGTAGATACAGAGCTCTGTCCTATCTGTTTTTTATTGATCTGATTTGGGAACACTGTAGTGCTGTATCCCCAGAGGCATCATCTTGGATCAGCTGATAGAAGATCACAGAACGGAGAAATCAGAAGATAGATCTGCTCCTTTGCCATTAGGAAATAAATGTTTTAGGGGGGCAAAGGAAGATGAACGATCTCCCAAGCTTGTTTATTACAGTAGGGTAGCCCTTGTGTTGGTTATCGGGGAAAGCCTAAACATTGGCCCAGCTCAAATGCTTCTTGCCAGCCATGGTTGGCTCGCTGACAGCCAGGATCCTCAGCTCCACAAGTTACAGGTACTAAGGAACAGGGAATAAAGTTTTTAGCCATCTTATGACAAATTAGATGCTGCAAAGTTTGCTCCCCCATGTATTGCAGATAGTCAGGCGCCCTCTGCAAAATGACCCGATTCTTCAGTTATATTGATGCTGACTTTGAGTGTGTTGCTTTCTGCCTGCTGAGGGTTGGGGGAGGAGGAAAACCTCATTTATATTCCACCATGGACACCAAAATGCCTTGCTTTGGCTCTGCATGCAGTGCTTTTAATTTCTCTCTCTACTTCTGCACATTTAAATTTTGAGATTTGATGATGTTCAAGTATCTCTATACATGATGACTCTTTGCTACAGACAGCTGGAGTGATGCTTCAGTCTCATTGACAGTGACTACGACCAAGACTTGTAATTCTCAGAGGTGCTTCTGAAAATTTCTTTTGTCAAATTTGATTTTGTGAATAAATTATCCCTTAAATTTTATTCCATGTCTTACATTATGCATACATACACATATGCCAAACACACCATTTTAATCCCTGAAATAAGTTACAAACTCTATGTGAGCATAGTCTCTGAATCTATTTGCAAAAACTTCATATACTTGAAGACTTAATATTTTTTTTTTTAGGAAGCATTTCACAATTTGAAATGTGTTATTCTTGATGGTTTATTATGTACTAGATTACTGACTGAACCACAGCAGACATGAAAAGAATTGGGTATCAGTAGTGAGAGCAAAAATTATGCCTAGTAATAAAGCTGATTTGAAGTCCAATAGCATGGCTTTTGCTACCTCAAACCTCAAACTTTTTCTCTCTTTTAGAATCTCTTGAGTGAAATACGATGGCTTTACTATTTGTGAAAATTCTGGAAAATGCCCATCTTCCTCAGCATGAGTTTCTGACTAAGCCGGTACAAGCAATGAAAATAGCCATTTACATAGTTTCCAGATGAAATTCAGATCAGAAAAGCATGGAAATTCTTGTAACTGCTACCGGGAAACAGTGAAACCACAGCAAGACCTGACCTTGACTTGTGCGATCTGTGTTCTCAGCTGAGCTATATTCATATTTTCCACATTTTCAGTAAAGGATACATGCTCAGAGTGCAAGTTTCTGCCCTGGCCCAGCCCCTCTTCACACCCTGAAAGGAAAGGTCCTGTAAGGGACCAGCTCTGCCATGTGAGTACTTCTCCCTGGGGGGAACAGCTGGGGAGAGGCAACTGTCCCCTGCCTGCTGGCTATCAGCAGGGCCCTGCTGCCAGCTGTCTTGATCTGTATGTTGGGAGGAGAGAGATGCCCAGCCACTCATGTCAGCATGGAAGAAACACAATGAGCTCTTCTAAGGCATGATATTAAGTGATATTAATAGGAGCACAGACACTAGATTACGTGATCTCTCAGCCCAGCTCTCCTCAGACTCCATGTAGACGCTCCCTCCAGCTGGGGCCCCTGCATGGGAAAAAGATGTGTGCTCTGGAGGGAGCTCAGCAGGGTGCCCAGGGCGGCCAGGCTGGAGCACCCCTCCCATGAAGTGCAGCTGGGGGATGGGGCTGGTTCAGCCTGGGGAAGGGGTTGCGATGCGGGGCTAACAGCAGCCCCCCGGCACCCGTGGGGAGGTGGTCGGGAAGGTGCAGCCAGGCCCTGCGCGGTGGGAGGCTGAGGGACAACGGGTGTGAGCTGAAATGAGCGGTTCAGGCTCGGTGTAAGGTAAAGCTTTTTCATGCTGAGGACAGCCGGGCAATGGAGGGGTTTCCTCAAGGGTTTTCCACGCCCGAGGGGACACAGCCCCGAGCAGGCTGGTCTGACCACGCAGCTGGCCCTGCTGTGAGCAGGTTGGACTGAGGAGCTCCTGCTCAGCCTGAACGACACTCTGACTCAATTCTGTGATTCTATTATATGTAAATACATACTTATGTGATAAATGGGAATCATGCTTTAGAAGTGGCTGCATGTTCTAATGAACATTTGACTTTTAAAATTGTCAGTTTCTCCCTCTACTCATCAGACTGGAAAAAAACTCCATAAACAGTGGGTGCTATATCTTTGAATATCTTTTTCTTTCTGCAAAAGAAGTTACCAGATTTTACCATTGGAGGGAGATAGCGATGAAGCTTTTGCTCTCAGACAAGCTATAACAGTCCATGAGAGAGGAAACACAGAAGAAACGAATGCTTCTAGGCCAGGTGATAAACTTCATATTTAAATTGATAGTAAGTTGCTGAATGCCATTGCATTCACTATTACTCTAAGCTCTAGAAATAGGTATTGCTCTACAGCCACATGTAGAACATGTAGATGTTCTAAGACAGCCTATGGCAAAACCAGTATTTTACAGAGCAGAGCCTGAAACAGCTGTGAGCCAAGGAAGAGGAGTTCCTCTCCCAGCGATGAACCCTCCATGAGACATAGTCATGCAGTCAAGAACTACAGCAGGGTAGATGCTTCCCCAGCGATGGGAACATTCAACCCAAGAGCCTGTAAAATCATTCATTCTCTCTCTCTGACCTAATGAACATGTGGTTATTCACTGCAGTTTGTTATTCAAATCATCAAAGAGGATCTCAGAGTACTCTATTGCCTGGGATTTATGGTGTTCACCTCTAAATGCATTAGACATGTAAAGGCCTTTCAGAAGATGGAATTGAGCCTGATCCTCTCATATTGCAGATCAGAGCTTTTATTGCAATTTGGTGGGAAGAGGAAAATGGAGGTGAGTATGATCTGAGACAAAAAGGTGGAAGCACTTCTTTTGTGGCCATACTTCATTAGTAGAAGTGCTCCAAAAACACTTACCAGATCAGATGGAAGAAGCCGACCAGTACTGGATTGAGACATGTTGTGTTAAGGTTGAGAAATATGACAGACAGAAAATGGAAGTGTTTCCAGGGTCTGAAAGCAGCTGAGTAAAGGCCCAGAAGGACCACATTTGGAAATTAAATGCTTTCAAAGTAATCAGGCTGGAGTTATGTGTTTAAATCCACCTGTGAACCCAGCCTAAATGCTCTCATAGTCAGAAACTGAGTGATAATTTTTTAAGAAGATGCCAAGAGGCAGCTGAGATATGGTCACTAGCCAGATACGCATGCCTAGTGCATTACAAATATGAAAGCAAATTAGATGTTTTGTCTCACCCTCCAGACAGCATCTTTGTAGCACCTTATGTCAGGGCACTAATGACCAATGATTGTGTCTCAGCTGAGGAGGAGATTGTTTACTGAATTGAGGTCCTAGACTTCAGCCTAGCAAGTATTAATACATGTGTTTAACTTAATTCATACTAACCCCACTGATTGATTGAATCAGGCAACTTCCAGTTAAAACATGTACATAAACATTTGCAGCATAGAGTTAAGCCATAATATATTTTAGTTCAAATTTATCCGTAACTGAATTTCCATTCAGTGCCTTAATTGATTCACTGATGCTGAATTGTTTTGAGTCAGTTTGTACACAAAACCACTTAAAAGTGGGAGGGCTTTCCATTCTCTCTCTCTCCATCTGAACTTCACGGATCCAGAACAGCCTGGGTGTTTGCTTTTCAAACACAGACACTGGCAGGTGGAAAGTCAGGACACCATCCTCCTATTCCTGTAACAACACCTGCTTTTCTAGCAAGGGAGAACACTACCAAATGCATGGTAAGGTTCCTCAGCTAGGAAGAGCTCATTTAATGCTGGTCCAAAAGTGTCTGCTTTAACATGGTCTTCATGGACCTGTGCAGTATCCCAGCACAGTGCTAATGTGCTGAAACAGGGGATAACAATGATGAGTCAAGGTATGAAGGAGAGATGAGGGGAAAGGCTGGCAAGAACACATGCTGCTCTCATATTTTTCCAGATGCAAGCAGTCCCTGAGACGACAGGTCCCTGATAACAGACATCACTTCATTTGATCTATAATGCCAGTAACTGATCGTTACCTTCATATACGTGTACGTGCAGATGCGTATATGTACATACACATATACACAAAATGCAAGTATACATACATACGTACACATACAAACAATTTGTTTGAGGTGATCAAATGAGATGCAAATTTCAAACAAATGGTTATGTTAAATTCTGGATTGAATAAAAGTATGTTGGGTTAAACAGACTTCCAGATGGGGTTTGACTGCCTGATGACATCATATAGCAAGTGGAGAGAGAACAACAAGTTTGGGCATAGGTGTCAGGAGGCCCTGGCCAGTGTCAGGGCTATTTGTCTGGGCAAGGCACACAACATCTTAGTTCCTTACAGATTTCAGTCAGCACAGCTTTCCCTATGAGGCCTCTGCAAGGCAGCATAAATGAGGAAAGACAGGTTACTGCTCCCTTGTCTCTCCAGACACTTTGAGACACCGGCTGATCTGGGTCTGGGGAAGTGATAAAGTGGTTCACAGCTGCCTTTCCCTCCTATTATACTCAGGTGCTTGATGTATGAACTTTGTGCACAGCAGATCTGTTTCTTCACAACTGAGTTCCCTAACATGTGGGAAAGAGATTGGGAAAGGAGGGCTGGAAAGTAAGATACTGTAATATCTACAGCTGCCTATAAAAATGAGTATGCTATGGTTTATTGTACATAGTTTTGATGTAATGGAAAAGACTAAGTACCTGCAGGTACATGCAGACAGTTTACTTTTTTTTTTTATATATGTTCTACTCTTCAGGGCTTCACCATCCCCATTCCGTGTCTCTTTTTCCCTCTGTTCCTTGCAAGGTCAAGAGCCCCTACTACACTGAAGCATGCACTGGTTGCATCGTACTTACTGCACTGTGCTCCACAGAATTTTACAGCTGCTATGCCGATCGCACACTGAACTTGGACAAGGTGACTGATATGGCTAAACACAGTTGGGTCTCCATACCAAGCACATTCAAATCTAGAAACCACCAAGTTGTGAGAGTAATTGCTCTGCCTCACTCTCATGAAACTTCTGAGTAGAAAGCACAAAACCACCATAAAGCTTTCCATCCCTGACAGTTCCACCTCTAAATACACTGTGAAAGATATGGTAAAATCAATGAAGAGGGAAAATGTCATTGCATTATTCAAAGATTTCTGTTGGCTATTTTAGTTTATTTTATGATTAAACATAAAGGCTGAAAGGTCTTCTTACATGTAGCTGAAAGATAACAGCTGCTGAAGTGATTGACACACCTTTTGGATTTAGAAATTAGAGACTGATTTGCATTTGATAGGAATAACAGGTTTCTGTTCTGAAGAAAAAAAACATGTACCTAGAAGAAATTGAACCATGACTACATTAGGCTAAGATCTTGCCACAGTCATCCAAAACACTACAATTATGCTGCTGTAAAATCTAGTCTGTTTGAGTATTCTTACAGTTTTTGTAGTATTTTAAAATAAGTGAGGCAATATTTAAAGTTTGCCTTTCCAAATGGGCTCTATTCCCTTGCATTCAGTTGCACAGACTGAAAGATTAACACAAATGTACTTAAAGTAGGTTCCTTGGCCCTCATGCAAGGATATAAATGGTTTTATTTTCCCAAAATTTGGGTACCTTACAGTTGCCTTTGGAATGACTAAGTCAACAGGAGATGCCTGGATTCCCAGTGCTTATGAAATTCAATCTATTTCTTTAGGTGCATAAGTAAGAATTTAGGGCTCGGACACATGATCTAATTATGTGGTTTAGCAAGTTGACACTCATCTTGTGATGTGTGATAAACTGTCCTTTCATGTAATGCAATTCAAGTCATCCTGAGAACTCAGAATTATTTGTCACAGACATAAATGGCAAAGGTCCTGCTGTCAAGTGGAATAAGTTCACTGCAAGCTCAAGATGTTTTGCTTCAAACTACATGCACAACTGACATGCCTATATGGCATTTCTTCTGGGTTTCTCATCTCTCTTGCAGCTGGCGTTTGTGCAAGCCTATGGATGCATGTTCTTTTCCAGCTGCAGCTGTGCCAACAAAAAGGTGAGTGCCCCAGCCTCCTCCCCGCTCTGCTGCTGGAAGTTATCACCCCCTCTGATCTGCTGGCCAGGCTCCTCATGTGACTTCCCATAACTTGTTTCAGTCAAAATAAGCTGCTGTAACAGTGGCCCCTTCTTTAAATTCTTAAAATTGACTCATCCTTTTTTGATGGATGTTGGTTGGGGGCCACACAGAGAAGGTAATGAGCACATGGGGATGAGGTGCTGCTTCAATAACCTCTTCAGCTGGCTCAGCTACAGCCCAAGAGGGTGCGTGTCCACAGCCCATGTGCAATTGCTAATTGAGTTCCCTGTTGTCAAGAAGCAAATAAGCTGTTCTGCAAATAAGCTGTCTGAAAGAAAACTGTTTATACGGCCCAAGGAATTTCTGCAGGCAAAATGAATGATCAGACTGATGAATATGCTAATGCTAGTCCATTTAGATTTCTAAAAATTAAATAAAAGAAAGCCAATAAATAAAGGACTCATATTAAATAAAATTAAATGAAAGAAAGCCAGGATGCCATTTAGGATGGTGAAGCAGAACAGAACAGGAATAGAAAAAGAAAGGGTTGCTGTAGAGCAAGACATAACTACTGGACAGACAGATGTGTTTATCTTTGAGGTATTTTTTGAATTTTTGTGATATTTCATTTACACTTATATGAAGTCAGCATCAGTCTTGTATGTCTCCGGTGACTATTATTTTAAACTAACTGTGCACATTGTTGGAATATACAAAGAGGGCTTAGTACAGACAGCTTTACTAGGCTGATGACTAATTTTATTTCTGATTCCTTTCTGGATGACTTTTTGTGACTAGTTTAAATGAAAATTCAGTTTATACCTACGGTTGTCAAGAGAATGTTTTTCATTTCATGCGCTGTTTCTTTCTTCATTTCCTGTTAGCCTGTGAGACAGATTTCTTGGAATTGTAAACTTGGTGAAATTCATTGTATCAATAAATCCCAGCACTAGCAAGCAACCCACGCTAATCTTGGATTCACAGCAAGGTATGAAGCAGAAAGTCAGTAGGCTACTTTGCACACTGCAGCTCGATGAGAATAAGATTGACGCAAACACAGAAAGCGTCCTTCCACATGAAAAATATTTCCTAGGAAGGAAGGGTAGCCCAAAACACGTGGTTCTGCATGGGGAGAGAGTAAAGATTTGGTGTCTCATGGGACCAGCAGACAGGAGAGTGTCCTATTAGTAAAGCTGTTTTCTACTATTCTTTCTACCTGATAGTAACCATCAACAGGGAAGAGTACACAACCGCGTGGGGTGGATAAGGGGTGGAAAAGAGAGGTTACTGCCATAGATCACTGTTACACCTTATTATATTATGGGTACATATTTTTACACAGGTACCCTTTCCACACTTTTCAGCCAGGGATAGTCTGAGGCTAGAAACAGAATTCCTCTCTAGGTGATAAATTATGCTTATTAGAGGTCAGCTGAGGCATAGAGACTCAAAAGGCAGTGCAGAAACAGAGGAATGCCAATGCATTTGGAAGTTCTGGTGCAAAGAAAACTTGAAATGGGACAGCCTGTGTTATTGCCCTGGATTATCAAGACTGGTTAACATTACACAGTGGAGCCGACATATCAAAACACCGAAGCAGTTTTTGTTGTTTTCCAGACTGAGTCATCATTATGTATGGTACACTTTCCAGTAAAAGGTTATCTTTCAGGCAGTTAACACATGGATTGCCATTCATCAAGGAATCTGGGTTACTGTGAACAAAGATAAACTGAAAGGCAATATACCAACATAATTTGCAGTGTGGGTTTAGTGGGGAAAACAATGACTGACAGCTGATATAGTTAGCTCTGATACTGTTGATCCAAAGAACTGGATCAAAATGAATATTGTAAGTAATTTCTGAGTCAAAGGCTATAATCTCATTCCTGAAACTGATGTAAAAAATATGATCCACTTAGTTCTCATTCACCAGCTGAAGCAAGACTAGCAGCGCTGTTTCCCAGCAGTCAAAAGTACGCAGAACCTGGCCCAAGATATTGGCCATTTTTGCTGAAGTTCTGCAATTTTCTCAAATCCCATTGCCATAGGGGGACAAAGTCGTAGCTGAGCCATTGTGGCTGAACTCTGCCTTTATGTCAGCAGATGGTTGACATGGTGGGAGAAAAATTTGATACTGATTCTTTTGGGTTTTGCACATTCATTTTGCTCTAAAAAATAGCCCAAAGGATTGGTTTCTTTGCTTCCACTATATGACTTTTTTACTTTTATCATAGACTCATTAAGTTAGATTTTCTTTATCTGGGGAGGGGTTTAAGCTGAAGCCTAAATGAGCCAGACTCCTTGAGCTCACTAGAGAGCCACTGGGGAGAGATAGGATCCTCCCTGACTTGCTCTGTAGAAGGCATCATCCTAGGGAGATTAGCTTTTCTAGATTAACATTAACAATTGCATAAATATACATGTTGGATTGGGGATGCCATAGGGAACAATTCTCCCCATTCCCAATTGGGTCTTTTTTGGACCTATTTTGCTTTACTTTGTCTAATCCTGCTCTGAACCTGGAGGTTTGCTCTGACTCCTCACTGCAGCTCCTGTGGCAACGTGTTTCAGAAGTGCACTGACTGCTCTTTAAAGTGACTTTTACCTGTTTTAAACCGAGCCCTGTTCTACTAGTGGAGAATTTGGGTGAACACCTTCTCCTTCACCCTCTCCTCTGCCTTCTTCATTGTACAAACCTTAGCCATACCTTTCCTCTGCTCCCAGCTGAGCTGTCCCAGCCTTATGCGCCTCATAGCCATCTCATCCCCTAAAACGACCTGCAAATAACCTCAGCTGATCCCTTAGGGGTTTAATGTACAAAGTACACAACTCTTAAGCAGTGTAAAGCAGAGTTCTGAAGAAAAAGTTTATGCCACAGTAACAGCCTGGGGACCAATGGGTACCTAAGGCTACCAGGCCTGGTTTGTAATACTCAGCTGGCTGAAAGTCACCATGAAAAACCAATCCACAGCCTGCCACAGCAGCGCATAAATGCACACCTTGTTGCCCACTGGATGTTTTGAGGTATTTTGTTTTGGAAGAATTTAGATCTGGTGGTGAAATCAGGCAGCTCAAGTCCATGATTCTCCATGGTATCATTATGTTTCCCCTTTTTCAGGAAAAAAAGGGCACTCTAAACAGCCAGCTGAAAACAGCCTCCCCCACACAGCTAAGTAAACCATCATTGTCAGGAATGTGGGCACGCTCCATTTTGTGCCAGGCTGTGTGTGCGCTCCCTGCTGAAGCATTTCCTTTAGCAAAACAAATAAGCGCCACAACGACAAATACTACAACAATCAGTCAATTGATGGACTGAAATGTTCCTTTGCCATCATGCAGTGATTCTCTGCATGAAAAACACAGGGCCTGGAGAATTGCTTTTCCTGCATCTTATATCAGCACTGTATTTTTTCCATGATCCAGACCTGATATACGTTGCTTCTTAAAACTCAGAGAACAGAGAGATTATTATGGTAACTCACTATAATACTATGTTTAAATCTGGTCTCACTTATCCTCCTTTTCATGACATGAATCAAACATACCATTGGTTTGTCCTGGTAGAAGTATGGTCCTATCTGAAGAAGGCAGCAGGGTGTGTGCTCTGATGGTCCTTCTAATCACTTTACAGGATAGGAGCATCTCAAACAGAGCTGGCTGTCTTGGAATAAAACAGAGATTTCAGGACATGAACTGTTGCCACACAGTGCCTATCACTCTCTTTGAATTCACACTGAAAGTGTCACAAAGCACAGGGATATTTTGGCTCTCTTTACAATAACACATATAGTAACAGTAGTTTCCCTAAGATAGTACACAAATGCAAGCAAAAGTGCATATTTTCTTTTCCCCCCTCTAAACTAGCAGCGGTGGCTGTGTGGTCATTTGGTCTTCTTCCGTTTTAAAAATACAGTACATTCCTTACTCCCAGCCACCTTGACCACTAGCTGTTGTGTTTCTTACGTCAGGGGAGATGAGATCATTAATACCACCAGTAATGATGTCTGCAGAAACTCCTCTTTTTGCCAGCTCTTAGGACCAGTGTGGATGAACTATGGGAAGGAACTATGATCCATTTAAAGTCCTCACTGTTTGAAATTACTATTAGAGATATGCCTTCACTGTCATTCCTTGGCTTCTTCCCGATAAAAGAAAATGTGTCTCTGCTGATCTATCTTGGTTGAGAAAAAGTGCATGAAAGCAGAACTTTGCAAAAAATTATTGAAGAGGCAGGAAAGGATAGAACTTGTAATAGACAGAGAAGAAAGAAAAAGGGGGAAAGTAAAATAGAAATCCAAGGGAAAAGGAAGAAAATGGTAGATCTGCAAACATAATGCCAGTGGAACACAACTGTGGTCGGATTATATCTCATCATGTCTTCATCATCTTCAACAGAGACATAGCCATGTCCAAATATTGCTGAAATAAAAGGGAGTGATAAGGCCAGTATGCAATTTAAGTGTTGGAAAAGTCATCCAGGGAGACCTGGACAAGCTGCAGAGGTGGGCCTGTGAGAACCTCATGAGGTTCAACAAGGCCAAGTGCAAGGTCCTGCACCTTGGTCAGGGCAACCCCCAGTATCAATACAGGCTGGGGGATGAAGAGAATGAGAGCAGTCCTGTGGAGGAGGACTTGGGCATACTGGTGAGCAAAAAGCTGGACATGAGCCAGCAATGTGCACTCGCAGCCCAGAAAGCCAACCATATCCTGGGCTGCATCAAAAGCAGCGTGGCCAGCAGGTCGAGGGAGGCGATTCTGCCTCTCTACTCTGCTCTGGTGAGACCCCACCTGCAGTGCTGTGTCCAGCTCTGGAGCCCCCAGCACAGAAAGGACATGGACCTGCTGGAGCGGGTCCAGAGGAGGGCCACAAAGATGATCCAAGGGCTGGAGCACCTCTCCTATGAAGACAGGCTGAGAGAGNCTAGTTGAAGATGTCTAGATGAAGTTGCCCAGAGAGCAACCTGGTCTGGTTGAAGATGTCCCTGCTCACTGGAGGGGAGTAGGACTAGATGGCCTCTAAAGGTCCCTTCCAACCTAAACCATTCTATGATTCTATGAAACTGGTTTTGCCATAAAAATATACACCAATAAATCAGGTTTGTTCATATTTTACTGACCTTTATCCGTAGGAAATAAAGAAACGAATTAACATAGACAAAACCACCAATTTATAGATAGCACAAGAAACACCTAGCTTATTCTACTCTGCAGTGCAGGAGTTGTTTACTTTAAAATGAGTAATGATGTGGCTGTCTTTGAAAAGCAGCATTCAAGGATGATATTCAACTCTTCTCCCTGGGAGCATCTGAAAGAGACAATTCAGATAGCCAAACAAGGCAATCAGCTGAATTCCAAAGGGATGGCTTCTGGCCGTCTTCTTGGAGGTGCTTTACTGGAGTTTGTGGGCATGATTCTTCAGGTGACCCAGTCTCCTGAAAAGAGCTGCTGCATCCTTGTGAGGTAAAAAATAATATAGGAAACATATGATGAATTATCCTTTCACCTGCTGATGCCAGAGAGAAAAGTGTTGCAGCCAGAAAGCTTCTACAAAGTAGAGTGCGTAATGGGAGACTTGACATTTTAATTATCCCTGACCTCAGTCCTCCAACTCAAAGAAGGATGAGTGTATTTAGGAATAACTGAGCAGACTTTTGCTGCTGAGCCAGTCTGTGAGGAAGCTGCCTGGCAGAGTGAGGGCCTGTTGCTGCTCACAACCAGCAGGCCTGAAGAGGGTCCGCAGACATTGCAGGACTAGGCATGATGAGAAATCATTTGAAGCAGACTGCAATATGGATTTGTTTCTGTTGTTTTCATTAATATGCTTCTTCATTTTCTGTTCAGTTAACACATGGGCTGTCACATCCCAGAGAAAATACAGTGATGCTCTGGGAGCTGATGCCAATACCATAGACATAGTGCATGGTGTTTTGGCACAATGCTCCAGAAGAACACACAGAAAAAAGTGAGCAACAAAATGGCATTTTCTGAACTCAGCCTTCCCACCTTCTGCATTCACCAGCACTCAATGGGCTGGTGAAGGCTAGCTGTAATCTAGCCAGGAATCAAGTACTATGACAGATTCAGTTGCAAGACTTCACCTACCATCCAAACACATGGGTTGTTTGAAACTTTCTTTTCCTCACACACTTTCTATAAAATAAATAGCAATAGTTAGCTGGATATTCTTACAAGCTTTTCATAGAGTTGAAATTATTCTTCTGTTGATTCTGCAATGCATTGACTTGTGATACTAATGTGATTTATTTTGAAGGAATGTAACATGTATCATCCACACCTCTGAAGCACTGAGTGTTTTAAGGTCCCATTGGCTGAAATCTCACAAGTTTTACTTATCTGAATGTACAGCTTTGCTTCTGTGGATGTGGCTGGCTGACTTTAGTTCAGGTTCCAAAATACCATTCAAAATCTCATTCATAATGAACAGTTCGTTTTGTTGATAGCTGGATGGTTTTTAAATGATGCTTATTAGGGAAACTGCTGTCTCTTGCACAGCTTTTAAAATATAGAAGTGCATAAAAAGTACAACTTGCTTACTCTTTTTCATCTATATTTGCCAAAAACATCTGGCCAGGGACCCTAGGAACAAGTGATAATGGAGTGATATTGAGAATGATGAACAACAGTAATACAAAAATCCCGATACTGCTCAGGTGTCAGCCAATGCACAAATAATAATCTGACATCTGGGCACTAAGTCCTCTGTGGACCACTTTGTCATTTCCCAGTATGGACACAGTGGTTCACAGGGAACAATATGGCACCAAATTAGTCATGTGCTCCTATGATTAATTTCGAAAGTACATGAATGCAAGCAAAATCTGGTCTGAAATGTATATAATAAAAGCTGAAATATACCAAACTAAGGATGTTTCTAGGATACTTACTCCAGTAATTGCTTTTTGAATTGCAGAGGTCATTGGGTGTTTGTAAGATACCTACAAAAGCAAGAGAGTTTGCTGGCTTCACAGAAAGATATAAATCCAAATGGATTACCAAATGGAAGTGGTTCAGTCTGCCACTGGGTCGATGGTGAAAACAGGACTGCATTTAATCGTAGAAGTCTGTTACTACCCAAAGCTCAGTCAAAACGATTTCTTGACAGAAGATTGTTCTTCAGACAATGGGAAACTGTGTTTGATGTAACCAGCACAAAAGCACATTGCCCTCTTTTGGTAACCATCAAATGCTTTTGTTTCTCAAAAAGCCTCGAGGAATTTGAGGTTTTATACATCTCACATGCTGTTTGTTGTTTTTTTTTTCAAACCTAGATAAATTTGAAAATATTTTAAAACTTGTGAAGTAACTTTCCACTCTGGTAAAGAAGAATGAAAAGAAAATTCCTTTTTTCATAGACTTTAAACAGCTCTCCAGCTCATATTAAATACTTGGGTGCAAACAGCTGCCAATGCTGCTTTGGAGGAACACAGCACATTTTAAAAATATTTTGTTGCCTTCAGAATGTGACAACAGAGAAATAATTTTAAAGGCTTGCATAGATTATTTAAACTTCTTATTTTGCCCACCTTTAATCTCAGCGAGACTATCAGATTTGCTGCTGTGCAATTTGTAATCTGTGATTCAGTTTTGTCACTGCTTGCTATACAACGTTACCTAGCTTCCCTTGTGTGTCTGAAGGGATGACCCAGCCCTCTGTTAAGAGATTGTGTGACCAGCTGTTTGTGTTATTGCACTGTGACAATATTCCCCCTAACTGCAGACAGGTCCTGGTATGTATTTTTTCCTGAGTGCAGGAAACAGCAGTCCCTTCACTTGGCTTTTGCTGCACGGGAGTTGCACAGGGGCCTGAAGTACAGTTCCAATGGGGCTTAATGATAATGCAGGCAGGCTCTAGATATACAAGATTATCTGTGTGCTAGAGGAGTACTTTAGAATGATAGGGCTCTAAATTCCACTTCCGTGGAGCCACCTGCATGAGACTGATGGTGTTGTGAGAAGTATACCGAAACCTACAGGAATATGCCTGGAAATGTCCTGGTAATTTAGGAGATGTCCCTCAACATCTCCACAGAGGATATTAAACCAAGGTGCAGTGCTACACTATAGCCGGATTTTAAGTGTTCTTCCCCTTTGCAATGATTTTCTGAAGCTATTTGGTGGAGGACTGTGGATCGATTTTACAGTTCACCAGCTAAACACAATGGAACTTCTCTGAATGCTAGGAAATCCCATTGAAAAACTCAATTGAAATGTTAACATGTCAATATATGCATCTCCATCATTAGAAAACAGCAAAGTTAATCTTAGCCTGCCAAGCCTGGGGACATGCTGCAAGGGTATGCCAGGGGGCTTTGATGTAAAGGTTGGACTGGGATGCTTGAGCTGCTGTGGAGGGTGCCAGTACAGGTTGATCCTGTTTTCTTCAATAGCTGAGAAAGAGAGCAAGAGAGCTAGTTACCTTTTTGATCAAGATTATATACAAGTTTGCAATTCTGCAGTGTACTCCGACTATATTGACAACCACAGATAACCTCTGAGGTGCTTGTCTGTATCTGTATGAACAATGTACTAGCATCTTTGAAATCTCATCTGGCTTCTCAATAGGCTATTACCTAAACTGGAAGATGTATACCCTAATGTCAAGTCAGTTTATAAAAAGCTCTGTGGTTTGGGTCCCAAAAAACATCATAACTCATCATTTTCACTATGTGCCACCTTATTTTCTAAACCACTTTTGTTAACAATGTTCAGTTTTAAGCTCTGGAAAGAGTGGGTTAGGTTATTTCCAGCAGGGACATTTCAGTTTGGTGATCTGTTTAATCACTTAAATGAACCCCAAGTCTGTTGACTTGAAAAGTATGCTGGAAAGGCTTCATATCTCCAGGAACTTCTCTTGGGCATGTTGGGTGTAGCAAGAAATGCAAACTGTTTTGGCATTGACTTCTACTACCTTTGATGTATATAGTTCTGCATATTGATTGTAGATTGTCCCTAGAGACTAAAAAAGTCATATTGTCTGATAACCCATGACAGGAATGTTTAACCACAGGTATGAGCTAAACTAGTCTTACTGATGGATTTTTTAAGAGGTATGTGATATTATTGTTCATCTGCTTTAAAAAATCTGATTTAAACTGTGTTAGCAATGATAACTGCTTGGTAACAGCTGTGACTTTAAATAAGAATTCTCTGAATGAAACTATCTCCCCCCCTCAGAGTGTTTTGTCCATACTACACTTCTCTGAAACGTGTTGGTAGGGGATATATATAAACATAATTCAGCAAAGAAGTATGTTGAGTCACTCAATACAGCTGTATCAATTGCCTAATGAATACATCCATATTCCCGATAATGGGTAGATTTTGAAATTACTGGTAGATAAAGGATAGCTTTGCTTTTAAGGCACAAGACTATTAAGTAAGAGTAAAATTTAGGCTTGAATAAATGTACTTTCAGATTCTAGTGGGAATTATGTACATTTATATTATGGTCTGGTTTCTTTCTGCTCCTGGCTTTGTCTTTGACTTCCTCTGTGACACTCGGACAAATTACTTTACATACACATGCCCTGGTTTCCACACTGTAAATTGAGGACTGTGCAGGAAATTAGCCCACAAAGAGTTCAGATCCCAACTTAATGAAAGGTTGCAGAGGCAATTTTGTTCCTCAGAGCAGGGACTAGTTTTTATTACAAACTATTATTGTTGTAATTATCATTTACTGTAGCTACTAGGGTCTATTTGCTTCCCCTAGTTTTATGCCAGTGTAAATCATGTAACATCCATGAAGCTTTCCTTCATTTAAAGCAAGGCTATTGGGTGCATATCAGCCACTAAGTGTCCCAGACAAGCTGTCATTAAGGCACTTCTCAGCTTTTGAGAGGTATTCTGAGTCTCCAATACTACTATTATTTCTGCTTAGGTTGCACAAGCAATTTGTGTCCATTTAGAGAAGCCTGAGAGTAGTCTTGATAGCAATCAAGAGGAATGGCAAAAAATATGGTCCTCTTGATGAGCACTTATGGGAAACACAAGACTTGTAACTGGGAAATGTGAGATATTTCACTGTGTGGGAATGTGAGTAACGGAGGAGAAAGAACCTCTGTGTTTTACCTTCCTCCTGGGGTTAAACAACATGTCCCCTCAGTAATGCATATCAAAGGCAGCTGAAGGATATCTTATTAGAGCTCAATTGCCAAGGAAGGCGGGCAGGAGCGACCATAGAAAACTGTGGGTTTGGATTCCTGCAGAATAACAAACTCCTGACTTCCTGTGCTGCTCTTTCTCTTGGGGATGTTTTGGTAACCTGCCAGCCCCAGTCTGGTGGCAGCTTAAAGGAGGGTGGCCAAGTGAATACCCCTGGAGATATGAATAATGATTAAAAGGTTAAAGAAACCCCACGTGACTGGCTGGAATCACAGGGGCTTGAGTAGACCTGGTACTCTAGTAAGCAAACAGCGGCACATTTACTTCAGTAATTGGATATATACACCATGTATAGGCATTTTTCCTATTTACTGCTTCAACATGCTTATCCCCAGCTGCTGAGGCATTCTTTCATCAACATAAGTAAAAATGTTATTTGCTTGAACTGGGTGAAATAAAATAAAACCCGATCCCAGACTAGGAAGTTTTTCTCCAGATTCTTTCCACCTTCCTTGGCACCTTTGATGTGTGCCCCTTGCCACCCACCACCCTCCCTTTCAGCCGGCCCTCCCTGGAATAGCCTCCGAATGAAAGGATGGTCCCCAGGACCAAAGAGGAGGCTGTGGTTTCCATAGATGACTGCCCGCTGCAGGCACTGCTTACTTGTGGTGTTTATTTCAGTCCCTCCTAGCTACGGTGCCTGGAGTTGGAAGGGTCAATCCACAGTTTGAATTGGCATATTTTTAAGGTCTTTTCTATTATGAAATATTTATGAGAGGAAACAAGGTTGGACATTCCTGCAGCCAGTCCAGTGTAGGAACGCTATGTGCCTTCCTCGCCCGAACATGTAAATGCAGTCAGTTATTTAATGGAAGACTCACATACCTTGTTCCTTTACATTTCAAGTGAGCTGTCAGAGGAATGTAAACATTTATTTGGAGCAAGCCCTCAGGTAAAGGATTACCATATGCCACAGAAGGAAATTCCAGCATGCCCACTAAAATTTATGCTGTGGAGAGAGCTATGAATAGAAAGTTTGTACACTGTTATGAATATGGATAAAATACATCACTCATGGCTGGGCTATGGCACGCAAAACTGAAAAACACATATTTTCAAAAATATATTTAAAAGAAAATAAACACAGGATCTTGTGTGTTCGTTTACTGTTTGAAGTACCTTCGGGGAAGAGAGACATCAACAATTTTTCTTCCAGACCACTCACTTCTTTTGATATCGGGGATTCTTTGGGAGAAAGGCAGCAGTCTCATTCCCAGGATGTCTTTGTTTCCTTAGCCAGTGCCCATTTATTGGGAGTTTATGTTGTGTTCAGAGCTAGCAAAAGCAAATGTGTTCAGAGAGCTACGTTCAGTCTTAAAGGTCAGAATTCCTCATTCTGAGCCACCTCACAAGGTGACCTTTTCATGAGTGTTACGTGACCCTTGTTCACCTTGCAAATGAGTGTAATTAACATTTTTTATTATTATTGTTCTACAGCCAGCCAGTCTTCACTGATATTTTGGTTTCTTTTTAAGTTAAAGGACTTCTGCTAAATGTGTTAAAAGAGATGTTAAAATTTGTGTCTATGAGGACAGCTCTACCATGCAAACCAATGGCCTCTGGACACCTCAGCCACTCCAGGCTGTGCAATGATCCTGTCTGTGCTCCAGAGCCTGCTGCTATGACCCGAGGCCACTGCAGGTAGAGCTTCTGCACTGCAAGCACCTACATCAGCCCCCTCTTACTGTATTTACAGTAGTGTTGTACAAGCAGTAGTGTTGTACAAGCTTCTTTAGGTTGGAGGGACTCATGACAGGTGGTCTGCCCTTCCTCTGGGTGTATGCATTTGGGCCAACTCATGAATATGTTCTCAGGACCCTCCTGCTGCCTTTTTTTCCTCTCTGCTTTTACCTCCTGCAGCATCTCTTTCCATTGCAGAGATTTTTTTTTGCGTGTGTGTGTAAGTGACAGGAGAACAATATTATACTTAAATAAGATCAAGTAAAACAACCATATTATTACAGAATCACAGAACGGTAGGGGTTTGAAGGGACCTCGAGAGATCATCTTGTCCAACCCCCCTGCGTGAGCAGGCACACCTAGAGCAGGGGGCACAGGACCGCGTCCAGGTGGGTTTTGAATGTCTCTAGGGAAGGAGACTCCACAACCATTCTGGGCAGCCCATTCCTCTGCTCTGTCACCCTCACAGGAAAGAAATTTTTCCTCATGTTCAGGTGGAACTTCCTGTGTTCCAACTTGTGCCCGTTGCCCCTTGTCCTGTCACTGGGCACCACTGAGAAGAGTCCAGACCCATCCTCCTGACACACGCCCTTCAGATACTTATAAGCATTGATAAGATCCCCCCTCAGTCTTCTCTTCTCCAGGCTGAACAAACCCAGGTCTCTCAGCCTTTCCTCATAAGGGAGATGCTCCAGTCCCCTGATCATCTTGGTAGCTCTCTGCTGGACTTGTTCCAGCAGTTCTCTGTCCTTCTTGAACTGGGGGGCCCAGAACTGGACACAGGACTCCAGATGTGGTCTCACCAAGGCAGAGTAGAGGGACAGGATGACCTCCCTCGACCTGCCGGCCACAATCCTTTTAATGCAGCCCAGGATACCCTTGGCCTTCTTGGCCACGAGG
Source organism: Anhinga rufa (assembly GCA_013400875.1). Taxonomy (NCBI): domain Eukaryota; kingdom Metazoa; phylum Chordata; class Aves; order Suliformes; family Anhingidae; genus Anhinga; species Anhinga rufa. Next base: position 26,304 of record VZTV01094548.1, read on the forward strand.
GCACAGTGCTGGCTCAGGGTCACTTGCTGCCCACCAGCACTCCCAGGTCCTTCTCAGCAGAGCTGCTTTCCAGCAGGTCAGCCCCCAACGTGTACTGGTGCCTGGGGTTGTTCCTCCCCAGGTGCAGGACCTTGCCCTTGCTTTTGTTGAATTTCATGAGGTTCCCCTTGGCCCAGCTTGCCTGTGCAGTCCCACTGGATGACAGCACACCCTTCTGGCGTATCAGCCACTCCTCCCAGCTTGATATCATCAGCAAACTTGCTGAGGCTACACTCCATCTCTTCATCCAGGTCATTGATGAATGTGTTGAACAGGACTGGACCCAGTACAGACCCTTGGGGGACACCGCTAGTTACTGGCCTCCAGCCAGACTCTGCCCCATTGATGATGACTCTCTGAGTTCTGTTGTTCAGCCAGTTCTCAATCCACCTCACTGTCCTCTCACCTAACCCACACTTCCTTAGCTTGCCTATGAGGATGTTATGGGAGATAGTGTCAAATGCCTTGCTGAAGTCAAGGTAAACAACATCCACTGCTCTCCCTTCGTCGACCCAGCCAGTCACCCCATCATAGAAGGCTACCAGGTTGGTCAAGCATGATCTTCTCTGGTGAATCCATGTTGACTGCTTCTGATAACCTTCTTAGTGAAAGAGGAGTGTGAGACAGTGAAAGAAAACAGTATTTGGCAGCAGGAACACTTAGAAAGGCATCAGGCCCAAGCCATCTGGAGTATGTTGACGCAGAGGAAAGGAGGAGTTTGATGTGGGATAGTGAGCTGCTTTGATTATCTTTCGCTGTTACCCCAAAGCCAAGTTTACTTTGACTGGAAATTGCACATGACAATTGAATGAGAAACTTATTGAAAGAAAACATTACTGATTTAAAGTTAAGATTCCTCCTGCTTAAGGAATGACAGCCCCAACCTTGCTCAGGGTTAGCTGTGGCACCCATGTTCAAGCCCAATATCAATGAGCTCCCCAGGAACACATACACACACCCATACCCTTCTCTCCAGGCTGTTCATACCCAGGATAATTTCACCCATAAGTTTCCTACATCTACCTGTCCCTGTTGTTCTCCAACCCCACATCTAGCACAGTGCCCAGTACTGATTGTCAGGGTATGGTTCAGCGCTCCCCTTATGGGAGACTCTGAGTTCAAAGTGCTACCTAAAGTTATTGTCAGTGAGAGACAAGGAGGAGGTGTGTATAGTGATGAAACAACAAGGTACAGCTAAAGAGGTATAACTTTCTCTCTACATGTTAAGAAAAAATGGTAGCTTATTTAGTTAATTTAGAATCAGTTAGCACTTGATAATGAGAGAAACAACCACTGAGTAAGAGCTTTACTGCAGTGTAGGTGAGTTTCCAGGTGAGGATGAAGGGAACAATCAATCTCAGTCTTTTTGCCTTCAATCATGTCTTTTAGAACAGGGGTAGGAATATAAATTCTGAAATTATGGTGATGAAAAGATTATAAAGGGTAAATATTTGGCAACTGGAGAGTGAAGACATGGCCTTTGTGATTTTTGCATTAATAGACTCCCCTTTGAGCATCATATGCCTTAGTTGTTCATTCTTAATCTGATGTAGCAGCTGTGCACTCTCTGATATTACTGTAAAGGAAAAACAAAGTAGCACTCACTTCAGGCTACTAACACTGAGATTAAAAAAAATTGATGTGTGGGTAAGGATTGGTTCTTAAGGCAGCAAAGGGCATGGAATGAAATATAGCATCATAACAAGATAATGGCTTCAGTCTACTCGGTGTCATGATATTGTGCATGTCACATTTGATACAGTGCATAATCAAAGTGTTATTGCTATTTTCTAGCTAAGGAAACTTAGACAAAAAGTTCTTGATGGCATAGAAAGAAATGAAAGTCAGTGTGCTCACTTGCAGGCTTCTCCCTGAGGTGCAGATCATTTGAAACCACTTTGAACTTTAACATTTGATGAACTTTTAAACATGAGGCCTTACACGAAATATCTCAGTCTGGCAGATGGGTTACCCAGTTTGATCTTAAAGTGCATCAATCACGTCATTGTAGGTGCTGAAAAGTGCCATCAGAGTCCAGCACCCACATTTGAAAACTGAGTGTGGGAGCAGGGGAGGGCAGGGAACAAAGAGACTTTCTATCCTCATGCCCACTTGCACAAACATCACAGCAAGTCTGAGCCTCCACACTTACTGTGCGCCTCTGTGGGTGTAAGTCACATCAAAGAGATTCTTGGAAACACTACCCCAAGGAAGGCTGCAGCCTGCCCGCGGTTCCTGGGTGGTGGGCCCTGGGCAAGGCATGGCCCTTCTAATTATGTCCCTTTAGGATCCTCAGGGTGGACCCAAAGTTAAATACCACAGTTTGCATGGAAAACACACCAAGATGTAACTGAACTGGGGCACTCACTCTGTGGACTAAGGGCTGTAATTTGATAGGAGACTCGGTTCATGGTGTGACAACGCGCAAACACCCATGTCCCACTGCAGGCAACCTGCTCAGCAAGGGAGAAACAGAACAGACTATCCCAAAGGGCTCCTGACCAAATGAGGACAAGCAGACCAGGGTTGTTGAACATGAATTTGGGCCCAGGTTTTTGTGAAAATTGTTTCTAGAAGAAAGGTGTGTCATACAGTACTTTACTGGCAAGCCTGAATCCCCTGGACCATGGTTGTTTCACCTGCAGGAATGTTTACTGGGCACAGTCTGAACTTGGCGCTCACCATTGATTTTTACAAAAAGTTCTGGTGTCCTTGAAGTTGACTAAGAGTAACAGGTATCTGTGAGTTTCTGTATGATCATCTGCCTCACAGTCAGCTGCTGTGTTTGTACATGGGATCAAGCTCCCAACACATAAGTAATGACACTAAGAGATAGGCAGCACTGAGAAACAACTGTGGTTTTAAAGGCGACTGATGTCCAGATCATATAATTTGCTATGGGATGCTTGCAGATACGATGCACATGCATCCTGTTGATTGCTCTCTGATTGTACATCTACATGAACAGTTTTCCTTGAAAATTAAAGCCCTCAGGGAGGATTTTCTATTGGTGCTATCCAACTTGTGGCCTGAAAACAGCCTTACCTCTTTGAGGTCCATTAAAACAACTGCTGTAACAAGAAAACATGTGTTTGATTAGCAACAAATAACTGGCAGTTCTGATTTGCAAGGTGGGGGGCTGGAAGCAGACCTACTTCTCTGGGGAGCAGAAGGCAAGTGGCTGGTCAAGGGGCACAGGGGGTACAAAACTCTAGACAAAGTACCTAAAACTCTCCCAATGCAATACTTAAACTCCATAAGGTTTGGTTTTTTTTTAAGAAAACATCTAAGTTTTTAAATCAATTTTGTGATTTGGTCACAGGAATGGGGTTTTCACTCATTATTTGGTAATGTTTACAGTATCATATTTACTGTTACTTTATGGATTTGTTTTATTCCCCTTAGTTGACAGTTCTCAATAGAAAATTCCAGGTACACCTGTGAACCACATGGTGTTGTTTCTTCTTGTTTCCATAAACATAGCTGTTCTTTCAAGCTGAAAAAAAAAATGGAGCTTAGAAACAACTTGTAGAATAAAGTTACGTGCAAAAGTTTATATGTGGGAATGTCAGATATTTCCAAGATCATGAAAACAGACACCAATTAAGAAGTAGCCTAAGTTTATACAGCAAAACAATGTTGAACTGGAGAGTAAGAGATCAGGAGATTTACTTGCTCTGTTGTTCTCATTGATTGCTTTTAATTTTTCTTTGACTCCAGTAATCAATAACAAACACATTGATTAAAGACAGGTTAGCTTAACATTAGCACATGGTTCAGAAAGTCACCAGTGAGAGAAAGATGTCTTGCAGTAAGTAATTTTTAAGATAACACAATCTGTTTCCTTTATGGGAATATTGGTTCCTGTGGTATTTCCAGCCCAGTTTTGTAAATGCATAAAGTTCAAATGGTTTTGTTACAGAGTTAGGATGAGCATCCAGATTTTACAGTTTTTCATAGTATTTGACATCTTTAAAGCTTCATGTTGTTACTGTGAATGTCCATGTTCATTATCACTGGATGTATAAGACATATTTGGACATACAGAGCTTTCAATACTGAATTGAAGGCTTGACATCAATTTATGAATAATGAGATTATAGATGTCATATGCTTTTGTCAAAAAATTGAATTGCTTCCAAGTATCATTTGTTGTGAATTTGATGCAATTATCTGTAGCACTATTATGACTGTCACTTTTCTGGTTTGCAAGTACGTTCAAATATAAAATACTCTTTGTCACTACTGGTGACATGCATTTGTGGGGGAGAGGGGTTCTCACAAGTGAAGGAACATTTTTTTTTTTACTTTTGCTAATAATAGTGGCTGTACTGATTTCAAGAAATTGAGTTTGAGATATGTAACTGTATTTGAGTTTTTATAATTATATTCATAATTCTCATACACAAAAGTCAGTTAAATGCAAAGAAAAGACAATTTAAAAATACAAAAAATAATTTCTGTATATGCTGCCATGCTGATGACACAGATATTTTGTGGCAAAATTCTTCTGCCAGGGCTGGCATGTGAGCTTGGTATGCTGTAAACACAAAGGTAGCCTTTCCCTGTTGTTCGCAGTCATTGTATTTTGAATGGGGAGGCAAAAAATAGACCCTAGTTTGACACAAGATGAAGTACGAACAAAGAGTGTATTCCTCCACAGGCATTTTGCTCTTCACTGAACCTGGGTGTCTTCAAAAGGAGCTAAGCATCTCAGGTGCCTTTGCACCTGCCAAGTTATAGTATTCTTACTGGGGGTTGGTCTCAGTGCACCAGGGAGGGATTTGTTTGCTGACTTACTGCCTTGGTTCATGAGCGTGTGCCTGCCCTCCCTGCCCGGGAGTGTGCACTGCAGTATGCAGTGCAGACGGACAGCGGTACAGTTGCCCACAACGTACCAGTTAAAAGTGGTGCTACTAATCTCATGAATATAGTTTCATAAAAGAGCAGACAGTTGACAGGAAACCCAACAATCTGCTTATTTTACTACAGAGGATAAAGCCCTCATTGTTACTTAACTCAGCATTTTCTTAGTTTCAGTTAATGCAACAGCCAAGTTAATTGTTTGTGCATATGTTGTTTGATTTCCAGACTCTTCTGATTTTGATGACTGAATTAGACTGTTCCAAACTTTAAAAGATTTATTTCCTATAAGACGCTTCATAAATTTCCTGGCAGAGTTGGTCTAGAGTTGCTCAAAATGTTTGTGGAATATGACTGCGGTCACAGGCTCCAGCAGAAAAGTTTTACAGAGGGTGGATGGAGGTGTCAGGAGGGGCCTGGAATAAGCTCCCTGGATCATCACAGATCATTTACTACCTGAAACACTGAGCACAAAATATCGCCAGCCAGCAGATGCCCCTGAGGAGAATTCATCTCTTCTTCTGAAGTCATTGAGGTGACGCCAGCTCTCAGGAGAACTGCTGAAAAGCATTCCTGATTTCTGTAGGTGTTCCATACTTAGTGGCTCAGTATACTGTTATCTAGCAAGGAAATTCTGACAAAGGTAAAGTTTACTGTTTTTTCCAGCTAGATTTCTACCTTCCCTTTTAGTTCAGAATCAGTTATCTGGAAATAAAGAAGGAAATGCATAAATTTAGCTCCATAGGTCTTCACCACCGCAGAGAAAGGAACAGTGATTGAACTCCATTTGCTCCTTTGCCATAAAGAGGATGAGACATTGTTGGCCTCCTAAAAAAAAGTCTGTGTAAGAGTGAACAACACACTTAAAACAAAATTACTTTCTGCAGGAAATCTAGTATGATCTTATTCCCAGGCTAAGCAATCAGATAATCTTTGCACAGGTAGTCTTCCAGGTTGTGGGGTGTGATTTTTATTGTTATTGCTGGCTTTTAGTCTAATGTAGTCATCACTGATTTCACTTCTCCCTGAAGTATAGCAGGACTTCTAGTGCATGGCAATGTCTGGTAGGCCAGAAAACCATCCCTAAATAAAAAAATGGATTGATAAAATGTTGTGATAAAAAGCAGATTGAATTTGACACAGATTTGCATAACTACTAGCTTTCCCTATCACACAGAAATAAATGCTGTTGTCTAGCTGAGAACTTTGCTTCCGCTTTGATACTGAGATTGCATAGAGCTTTGTTTTTGAAAATATATTGTTCTATTCAAAAATGTGCACTCAGGAATATGAATTATATGAATATGAATTATAGAAGGAGAAGACTTATACAGAGTTTTCCAACTTTTCTTAGTTTTTATGAAAATGCATTTTAAGCATGGGTCATTCCACAGGTTCTTGACACCTGTCTATGAGGATTATGTCAGGAGCATGCTTACCCTGCAGTAAATGAAGACAGATGGGCTTATCCAGAAGATGGCTTCTGGGTGGCCTGGGTCTCTTTCTTGAGTCACCTCCTTTCATGCTCTATAGAAGTAACCAGTGTCAACCACGCTCCTACCCAAGGAGTCCCAGCTGGGTGCTGGAAGCCAGAGGGATGACTCTGACCCACAGGCCTGGCTGGTTGGCTGGCTGGCTGGACAGATGGAGGATTACAGTGACCTGACAAAACAGTCAGATTAAACTGGAAAACATTTGCAGAGGAAAGTGAGGTACAGCAAAATTTAATACTTGCAAGTCCTGTACAGGTGGGAGTCCCCCTAGGGCATTATAATGCCCTTTACAGCAATATGTATTGTCATGAAGTAAATGTCACCTGCTTAAACTGCACAAGGACAGCCATGACTCCCTTGCAGGCAGCCCTGAGGAAGGCATGAAGGACCACAGAGCCCAGAACT
>VZTV01094556.1:198-14095 GCA_013400875.1 Anhinga rufa
CTGATTACTGATCTATTCCATCAGCTTTGGCAAAAATCTCTCCAACAGGAAGGTGGAGAGTAATAAATATCCCCTCATGTTTATTATCCAGACCCTCTTTGAGGGGAATGAAGCTTCAAGGCCACTATTTTAGTATTTTTGCAAGATTTTTCTAATAACTTCTTTTGATTTATCTCCAGGCATTCAGGGATGATATCACACAGATGTTCTGTAGACTTTAGGAAATTATACTGTAATATAGGTTGTTTTCCATTCTACACAGACTTGAACCTTGTTGTTTCCCATAGAAGATCCCTCCATTCTGAAAATATAATCTAATTATTTTCTTCCTATAAGAAGGAACCTACATTTGGCAATTAAATAATGTTTTCCTGTATCCAAGTCACCAGTAGATCAAGCCTGTATCACTGACCTATTCCCTTTAATTTAACCACTACATTATTTATCACTACATAATTTTTGGTGTTCTCTTCACCAACTAGAATTAAAGTTTATTTTCTAATTCAGTGAGAAAAACATTAAATAGCTTAGGGCTAAAATCCTCTCTTAACCAAAATAAATCATCATAGTAATCAACATAGCATTATTATCCCTATGCATATTTACATCTAAAAATCCATTATTAGCTATTTAATTATGTGCCAAGCTTGGCTTTGTGTTCTTCTGGTTCAATAGTCGAAATATACTGTGAAAGCTGGTCAAATAACTTAGAACACAACTCTCAGAAATATACAGTATACTGAAGGGCGCAGCTGTATGTAAAGTGTATTACCCAAGATGTAATCTAAAGATATAAAATTACAAGATGGAGTTTAGAGCTGGGAATGTAAGAAGTGAAAGACAACTATATACACAATGTATATGTGCATATAAATCCACTCACATGGTTATATATATATGCTTCACTAAATATAATGATGCCTGCATTCATTCTAGATAAATAGATTTGTTGTGATACTGAAACAGCCTTATGAATGAGTTTATAATGAAGCCATCCATAGGACTATATTTATGAAAGAAAGATACCAATCACCAACTTAGGCTATTAAAAAGTTCTCTGACATAAAAGTTGTCACTTATGCATATACTCCCAATATCGAGTGGCTGGTAAATATTTTTGCAGCGTGTTGATACCTTAAAAAAACCCAAAAGAATAATTTTAGTGATTATCAAACAATATTTCCAATAAAGAAGCAGAAGGCACTAAGGTGTTATCTAGAATACAAGACATGTATTGTATTCACCAGCTTTTAAAAAAGCTAACTAAAAGTCCGAGATGACTGAAAGAATGAAAAAAAAATAGAAAATTAAAATAATTTTACTTCCATAATCCACCAAAAAAAGAGTTTTGAGGAAACTATTTTTGCCATGTATAAATAGAGCAAATTAATTAAATGTTATGGAGGATTAAGAGTTATTCAAGTAAAAGATTAAGCTGGTAGAGAAATCAGTGGTTTACACACAAAAAAAATCTGTCATGTGGTAGAAGATTTCTAAAGGTCAAAAAAACACCTGCATCATGTTCTCACTATGCAACTGTTCTATAACAACACCTCTTTAGCTGATCACAAAAAAAGTAGATTTAATATGGAATTTGATTGGTTTACAAAATAAATATTAAGATACAGCTGGCCTACAGAAGTATGGGATTGGATTTAATGAGCCAGGAGGTTCCATTCATTCTTAGTTTCAGGGTCTAAAAAAACTCACCAGTTGTGACCCTTGTCAACTCACTGGGAATGTATTTAACTGAAAGGTAGCAATTAATGTCCTACACAGTAGGCGCTTAGCCACTACTGCATGATATGAACGCCAGTCATAAAGGCCATAGACTGAATATCATCAGTCAATTCTCAAGCAAAGTATCCCCCATCACATTAAGAATCTCATGGCCATTTCATGGGCCATTATCGGTTTTAGTCCTCATTGGGAACTTCTAAAACTTCCCAAGAGCTGCACATCATCATGTTAATGGAGTGATTAGCAACTCAGCATTGTGTTTTCCTAGTTAAGTTATGTTTGACTACTTTTTAAAGTCAGAGCTTTAGATATCTTCAGAATAGTCCTGGGTCAACATTGGCTACATCTATTGTAATTCCAGTTTTCTAATATTTGTTGAACTAGGGCTGTTTCAAAATTGGCACAGCTATGAGGATTTCCTTGTGCTCCCCAGCCTTTCCAGTAAATTCAACCAAGTGCATGGTAACTAGGGCTGTGGATGTGACAGCCAAAATCTTTCATGACGTTGATTTTGTTTCATATTTTGAAAGCCAAGGCCCATTTAATTGTTTTGATCTCTCATACACAAAACAAAATAAAATAAAGTTCAAGAAATTCCATCTGGGAAGAAAATTATACTTGTTTTGTTTCCTCCTCAAGAAAAGTTCTATTGCTAGCTGTGGCACAGACCTTTTTTCTGTAAATCTGAACCACTTATTGAGCATGCCCACCAAGATCATGACAAGGCCTATCTCAAACCTGATTTAAAGACAGTTCAGTAGACTCAACCTTTTCTAGAATCACATACCTGATATTTTTGTGCCTCAGTTACCCAATCTGCAAAATTAATTTTAACCTCATGACTCAAACTTGTAAGATCATACCAATGTTTCACTCATTTTGAATTTTGTAACTAGAGTTTAAATATTGATTTAAAATAAGATTGTTCCTGAATGACATAGAAAATCCTCTATTGTTTGTCAGAAATACATTGTATCACATACCTCTATGGAGCTACTCATGCTTGAAAGTTCATAAAATGCAGAGTCCTTCCGTGACATCTTTCAGGTATGTTCTGGGACACACCACCCCTTGTTTGGGCCTGAACATCTCTGTATATAACACCTATGATCATAGAAAAAGTGTTGCTAATTGTATAAAAACTAAACTAAACTCAAATATCATAGTAAAACATATTACTTTTGGAAACATTACTATGCTAGAAAATCAAAGTAAAATTTTTCATGAAAATTCCACCAGGAAATACAATTTTCACCTAGACTACTTTAGTGTCAAATCTCACTTTTTTTTTTCAGAGAAAGGAGGAAAGTAAAATAAGATGCTTAATTTTAACTGAGGTAAAAGCTCCATATGTAAAAACCCCACCATCTTCTTCCATTATTTCACATTAATATTTTTAAGGATCATCATGGTATTACAAACTCTTCAACTTTGACACTTCAGTGAAAAGAACATATTTATTTTGAAAATTCTCCACAAGATACAGTTTGCCTCTAAATCCTTCTGTACAGGGGAGTTGATAGCACTAATGAAAATAGACAGTGGAATAATAGTCTAGAGTTATGATTACTACACGTAGGATTTTGTGACTAAGCTACACCTACTGGTTAGTCAGTCTGTTTCTTTTAATGTATTTGAAGGAAAGAGACAGACACATGAATCTTAAACACTTTTACATGCCTCCCGACATACTTTTAGCTCCAGGGAAATTTCTGTAATATAGTTTGTGCTTTTCAGTTGCTTAATAGTAATGAGCAGAGTTTTATTTTCTAATTTCTCCTTCATGTCAAAAAAAGACTAGTGAAAAAAAGAACCTAAGAAAAATGAGACATAAATTCAATACATAGTACTTGATTGGGATTGGAAACAAAGGCAAAGTGGATGTTTAAAGAAATAAAGCTGAGAAATTATGATTTTTTTTTTGACCTATTAAAAAGATCTTTAAGAAATACAGAAAGGGCTTATCAAGTGGAAAATTACAAGACAAAAACATGTCATTTTTTTGCAAGATAGCAGATTTGGGAGCCAGGTAAGAGTTCCTAAACATTATTTATATTACAGCAACATTCATAAGCACAGTCAAATTCTAGGTCCCAATCCGTTCAAGCATTGTACATAACTGAATTCCTTATGGCATGATTCCTCTGCTTTCCATCCAGCTGTCTAGACAAGTAAAGGATGAGGACACACTTCTCAAATCTTCATAATGCCACAGGAAGAAGATGTTACAAAATCCTAGAAAATTTGAGTAGACAAGTGGCAAGTAAGATTGAAGATTCTCCCCCCAGAAGGGAATTGGTAAAATTGATATCAAACTACAAGAAGTTCTACTATTTATACAGGACTTTAAGGAAAACACACAGAAGAGGCTAAAAAGAAAAAAATGTAGTTAGGGGATGTATAGAGAGGTCCATCTCTTTTGCTTACCAAAAAGAAGGTGCATTACTACAGTGGTTAAGGACCTTGAGAAAAAAAATAATAAATAACTAACAGAGAAAAGCAAAAGAGTTACTGACTGAAAGTTGAAGATACACACTGAAAATAGAAATAATGTATAGTTTTATTTATTACTTATTTTTTGGCAGTGAGCTAACCTTTTTTTAAATCTAAGTGCTAATTAAATATGTTACTATGATCACTGTTGATCATGTTTCCACAACTAACAGGTAAACATCTATGAATCTATTGTAATACCTCACAATACTAACCACAGCAATTGAAGTAAAAATCTCAACAAGAGCAGAAGATAATAAATCACTCTTTCAAAGGAACTGAAAGAAAAGATACTCTTATATTTAGGAGATTTGGGGGAATAAAAATCTGGAAAGGATGACAATATTACAGAATAATGAACGGAGCTTCCACTGGTCAGAGATATCAAGTTAACCACAGCTTCAGACTTTGGGGCCTGATTCATCTAGTTTTGTCATGCAGTGCATGGAGAGTAGTATAGCCCTTTGTTAGCACTTGATTTGAAGCCATATAATGAGGCCAAAAAGGATAGAGCTAGTGAATAATCTGGTTTTGCAGTCAGTGGGGAAGACATGATCAGACCTCAACTCACTGAAATTATTCTGTTTCTGATACAGGGAAGATTTTCTGATTGCTGGCAAAACATGAGTCAGGCACTCCCAATTCCTCCTACTATGCACACAAGGCATACACAGAACATACATTGCTTGTATGATTTGCACTCTTGTTGCATCAACAGTGGCAAGTGACTCTTACCCACCCTCATGTGTCTGGGCAACAACATGATGCTAACTGAGAGCGAGAGACCCCGTTTATCTGCACCAGGTGAGAGTGGCTCATTCGGCAAGTCCACAAAGATTGAGGGGGATTTTCCTGAGCACTGAAACAGGAATCCAGTCAAGATATTCCTCCAGGAGGCATAAAAAAAATGTAAAGTCTAAACTTATGTAATTAAATACAACCACATATTTGAGGAAGAAGTCCCAGCTCACTTGACCACCAACAAGGAATAAGCTTGCTCTACAGTAAAATTTGTAAATAGACATCAGGATTGACATCTGATGACAAAGTCCTACAAATTGGTAGGAATTAACCAGCTGGAAGAATTCCCATGCCAAACAAGCTCAGCTGCAGTGTTAGAGTGATATGAGGCCAGCAGAGCTGCTCTGGACAAGAACCTGTGCAAGACTATTTTTAAATGAGATACAACTAACAACAAAGAAAATAATCTAAATTATAAGATTTCCCACATGATTATGAGATATCCATTTCTCTATCCAATATTTATGAAGATTGATCTGTCTTCCTCTAGGTTTCAAAACCTTTCTTTTAACAGGATCTTTCAGTCATTGTCCAAATCTTAAGAGAAATCTTTTCTTGGTCTTGATATCTTTGAGAATCAGAATATATTGAAGCCTGAGACAAGATGTTGAGGCTGGTGCTGCATTTGTTAGTAATTGTTTATGGTCTCTTCTACTTTATTTTTTCCTCATTGGTGCCGTACCACAAAATGTATTTGCTTAACAAAGCCATTTGTGAGCAAACTTTAAACAGTAAAACTATAAATAAGCCTCAACCACAGATATCATCATAAGTATAATATATAATTAAACCGTGGAATTCACTGTCACAAAACTTTAATGGGGTGCATTCTTGAAAAGGATTATATATTTAATAATATAAGAATCAACTTTTACAGATACCTACAGGTACAAAACTACAAGGCTTGTCAATAAGTATGTTCTAAAGTATGAAAAGGGGTCAGAAGGAAATATCTTACTGTGATGAAATATTGGAATTAGGTGGATTTGAGAGTAGAGTAGGAGGGAGTGCATTAAACTTCTCAATTCCACAATAAACCATAACAGGAGACAGATCTAGGACTGATACTTCCACTAAGACAATTCTTATATCCCTAAAAAAAAAAATGTATAAACATTCTGACAACTCTGGCAAAGAGATAAGTCATTATCTTTCCTAAAGTGTGCTAGGAAAAAAATGCAATGTGAAGTAAATGGTTATAAAAGTCTTAATAATAATTCAGTATTATAAGATTTTTTGCAGACCTGCTAGTTAGGCTAGTTTAGTGCTAATTTTATAAAAAAAAAAGAAATTAAAACTACATAAAATGTTAAGTTAGTGTCATAACCAAAATAATTTCATAGTCATCATAAAAGGGATGTTACAGTTGTAAGCATGGGTGACATGTTCTTACTAACAAATGGTATATACTACCGAGTGATAACTCAGCCATTTGTGATTTTGTCACACACAGTTCCTCAGTCTATATCCAATAGGTCATAATTCTGCTTTTAATTAGGAATTCCAAGTAGAAAACACCTTGCTGTCAATATTATTTATATATTTCTCAAGGATTTAATGGTGGGTTTTGGGGTTAGAAATACTCCCTTTTTTTGTTAGTGTGTTTATTAGTCTTGTGAAATGAACTGAATATTAATAATAGTTTCAACCGGAAATAACACCATCAGACTTCTCCCTAATTCCAATTCCATAGATTCCCTTATGTCATGGTTTTGGCTGGCATAGAGTTAATTTTCTTCACTGTAGCTGGTACAGTGCTGTATTTTGGATTTAGTATGAGAATAATACTGATAACACACTGATGTTTCAGTTGTTGCTAGGTAGTGCTGAACCAGTCAAGGACTTTTCCAGCCTCTCATGCTCTGCTGGGTGCACAAGAAGCCGAGAAGGGAGAGGGCACAGACAAGGGAGCCGATTCAAACTGACCAAAGGGATAGTCCATATCATATGACGTCATGCCCAGTATATTAACTGGGGGAGATGGCCGGGGCGGGCAGCAATCGCAGCTCGGGAACTGACAGCGTCGGTTGGCGGGTGGTGAGCGGTTGTATCACTTGTGGGTTTTTTCTGGGTTTTGTTCCTCTCCCTTGTTCTTTTACTTTTAATTATATTATTAATATCCTAATCATTGTTATTATCATTACCATTATTGCTATTTTATTCTAATTCGTAAACTGTTCTTATCTCAACCCACGAGTTTTCTTGCTTTTGCTCTCCCGATTCTCTCCCCCATCCCACAGGGGTGAGGGGAGTGAGCGAGCGGCTGCGTGGTGCTTAGTTGCTGACTGGGGCTAAACCACGACACCTTGTCTCCTTAAAAACATCCCAAATAACTTTGGTAGCCCTGTCTGTCTGTGTCTAAGACTGCCAGTGACCAGGCATTTATCTGTTGAGGGTCACATTCTTTCATATTGAATAAAGTTCATTTGTTTACAAACACAGGCTTTCTAATCCATTATTCTACTGAATGAAGCACTTATCAGAGAGATAAAATCAAAAGTCCCTTGTACAATGCTTTCCAAGAAGCTATGCTACAATGGCTTTTTGTGATAAAAAAGTGATCAAGCAATGCCCTGAAGCAGGAGATTTGATTACTCCTGTATATGAGGACATATATGAATGTTATTCTCAAACACAGAAGTAACCTGGTTTAACACATCTAATATAATTTATACAGTAAACTGTACCATCTATATGAGGATTTGTATATAATCCTGAAGAAGAAATGGAAGATAGAAGAGCAAAAAACTTCTAATTTGGGGTCAGTCTTATTATTGACACAAAATAAAAATTCAGGATTTGATCTCTGGGGACATTTGAAATGTTAACTGCAATGTGGATTGGACCTATCCTTGAACAGAAGTTAAGCGTGTTTGTCAGATTTTTAGTTATTATATGCATTTTCTCAATTTTTGCCTCATTTGAAATAAACAACTTTTTCTCCACACACAAAACTTATATCAGCTGCTGCAAGCTCATGACATTTATGTGTAGTAAGGGTCTCTGAAAAGGCTTTGATCCAGATATTATTCACACACCTTCACTTGATATAACAAAATACTGAGTATGCTCAGTAGTTCTGTGTCATAACTAGTTAATTATGGAATGCCAATAAAAAAACCCCACAACAAATAAAACAAACTCCCAGGAGTGCTTTTCATTAGGAAATTTCTTCCAGTTCCAAGTCAGGGCTAAAATAATTTCTGAATATTTTAATAATTATATTATAATCCTTATTGACAAGAGTAATTATAAACAAAGTATATCTTGTACATTTTATATATTTTATAAAGTAAGAAGGACCATATCAAAAGAACTTGGCTTTTATTGTTGATTTATTTTCTTAAATCAAAGAGTTTTTCCTATGAGAACATAGCAAAGCAGATCAACAGAATTTTTATCACTTCTCCTATCCTCTGAGCTGGATCTCAACTCAAAAGGTTTCACCCTCCTCTTGTGAGTTCTTCTCCAGACAGTCCTGATTTTTTGCTTCTCTGAATCTATTCAAGTCCCCTGATTTCTCCCACAAACATATTCACCTCCCTACTCAAAACACAGCCTTTCAAAGCTCCCAGACCACATAGTTTCAATTCCCCAGGAGATTTTCATGTTGCTGTTTTAGGGGTGTTGTGATATGTTTGGTCTGGGTGTTTTTTATCAACTTCCTTGATTTCTGACATTTCTCTGAAAGACAAGTTCATTTGCAACTGCATTTAATGTAGCTTAGAATATTTATAGTAGTATATCATCATAGGCAAAAGGGGCTAAGAGAGACCTCAGGAGGAATTTCTTTGTGCAGTTTAAGCCCATTACTTCTGGCTCCACCCACCATGTAAACAAATAAGATTACACCCTCCTTCTCAGCAATGGTTTATGTATTTAAAAACCGTTGGCATATTTCTCTGTGTCTTCTGTGATGTAAAACACTGCTGTTTCATTTCAGTGTTGTAGGTTCTCCTAAACTGTTTTCTTAGCTCTCTTAACTAGCAATCAATTAAGCAATGAGCTCAAAAGTACTGTCTGAAAGCCTGATCCTGACAGTTTACCCTTTTGCCTTCCAAACTACAGATTTATTCATATGCCCTATTTGATATTTGGTTTTGTTGGTTGGGGTTTTTTTTTTTTTTCGTTTTGTTTTTGGGTTTGTTGTTTTTTTTTTTAGCAACAGCATGCCTGGTTTTGACTCAGTTTGTGATCTATATTATCTACTTTTCCTGCAGGTATTGCACATGCCCAAAGGCTTTCAGATCCTATATTTATCAGCTGATTGTTTCCACCTAGACTCTTGCCTGTAAAAATTGTCTGAAACATTTTTTTAACTTTCTCAGAGAAAGAACTATTCAGTGAAAAAACAGTATTTTCTAGTGGGAAAACTGGAAATTGCTGTTTTTCTGACAAGTCCTAAAATTAAATCCATCACTTCTCTCAAGACTGACAAGTAAGAATTATTTGATTTATTGTTGAACAAAAGAATAAAAAAAGTATTAAAGAACAATGAGAGATATGGCTTTTCCAACAAGACTGAACAAAGACAATGCTAATCTGGGTCCCAGTTTCTTAATCAGGACCCAGTCTTGGTCACCATGGGAGGTGGCTATCATATTAGACACCCAAAGTGTCCAATCCTTCGTCAGTGTAAGTATTGCTGTGACAGTGACATCACCTGTCTTTATGCCAAGCTACTTTCAGGAGTAATAAATGGTGTTAGTTGTTACAGAATTGTTTATTACCCAGCCAGTTATGCTCTACCTCCTCTGGCATAAAAGCATAATTTGGATTAAATATCTCTTGTGCCTCTTCTGTCCCAGAGACTGCCTTTAAGACTATGCTGTGATGAAGAACTAGATTTTAATCTTAATTGTAGCCCTCGAACTCTAAACAACCCCATGAGATTTCAGGGGTGTCAGCAGATTCACAATAGCAGCAACATAGAAACCAAACCACTCCTCCCCTCCGCCAGGAGCAATCTGGCTATGGTGCTCTCAGTTCTATTATCACTTCTGTTCTTGCCAAAGAAATAAAAACAAACAAACAAAGAAAACACCCCAAAAAACCCGAAGAAAATAAAACCACAGATGTTTCTTCTCAGATGTTCCAGATGGAGTTTTGGCTCAGCATTTGAAATATTTATTAACTCACTAACAGTATCCTCCTGCAAGACAAATATTTGTATTTTTCAATTGTAAAATCAAGTACTGAAGAAATTTGGGATTAATGCTATGTGCTATCACAGGTTAATGGAGCAGACAAGGTTTAAAATCCTTAATGTGAAAATATATTCATTAGTACAGCTAAAGTAAACACACCATCTTTAATTTCTTATCCAAGCAGTCAACTTAAAATTAAATTGACATATTACATTGATAGAATATTTCAAGCCTTACAGGACACTGCCTAATGGTAGGTATACTAAATAATCTTATTTTTATAGCAATGTAACATTTCCTAGCACTTCTAGGTTTTCAGTATCAGAAAAGTAAAAATGATCCAATAATCTTTGACAGGGTGCTTGTTGAACATGCACAGACTCCATTTTCCTAATCCTGTCCTTCAGGCTGATCTAATCTCAGCAGCCAGGAGAGCTCGATTCCAGGTTTGTACAGCCACACAGACACTCCTTCATTCCCAGCTGGCTGAATCAGCATGGTGACAACAGGTTCCAGATATTCATACACCAGACTAGTTGAGGATGCAAGATCTGGTGCCTCTAAAGCCAAGGATTCTCTGCAGTAAACCTGCCAGGCAAGTTGAAAACCAGTCAGAAGGTAGTTCTGTTGACTTCTTTCCCAGAAAGCAGACTACTGCCTGCTGATAACTCTTGAGATACCCTATTCTGTTACCAAACGAGTTCAACCTTGCTTATAATGAATGAAATTACAGCAAGCAAAGACACAGAAAGCATCAATGCCAAACTGTAGTAACAGTCTGATAGACCAGGATCCCAAAGAGTCCACAGTAACATTCATTGGCTTTATGATTTTAATGCTGAAAAGTCAGGGTCAGCTTTGCAGTTACCATACAGAAAGGCAATGTGTAAAGACAGTAACTGTTTAGCAAAGCTGTTAGAAACAATGCTCCTGCCTGCTCACTCTGAATCATGACCACATCCCTCCTCCTCGTTTTCAGCTCAGAGGAATGCAACCAGAAGGGAAGATCCTTAATGGCTACAAACTACTAAACTATAAAAACTATAAACTATAAGACTCTGACATGCAGTTTTGGCAAATCAGCATCCCATCCACTTCTCAGGTGCAAGCTCATCTTAAGAGGAAATCTAGGGAAAAACTAGTACCTGTGTTTTTAATCAACCCATAGGTTAATCTGTATTATATTCTAGCACATTCCTACATTTCCTCAAAAAAATGATCCTTCTTACCCCTCACTGTCCACATCTCTCTAAAAGTAGCTAAAATAAGGGTGAATGCTTAGTTTCCTGTTGGCCTTGAGGGATCACAGGAATTCACAATGGATTTGTTTTGGGCTTTGAAAACACTGGTAAAAATGCAAATCTCATTCAAGAAACACAGTTTTAAGAATATTAAGCCAAGAAATTAAACTTTAGTCCTTTGAAAGACAGTGAATAACCTAATTAAGTGAGAAAAAAAATAGTTTTAATTAGGTAGACAGGACATGACAAACATTACTAGGAATTAAAGCATCCTTAAGTGAAGCTTCTTTCTGAAGGAACTCCAGTGATGGTGGTTTTTTAAAGAGCAAGCACTACTGAACAATTCTTAAATAGATGCCAGAAAAATCAGTGTTCTGGAAAAGGAAGTTAAATCCTGCAAGTGATCCTGTAATGACATAAGATTATCCTTCCATTTATGCTTAATAATCATTAAGACGGTGGATAATTTACACCACTGAAACCACAAGCTGCCATAATTTCATTTGTAGTCCTTAGTGAGCCAATTACACAAAATCTTTCTTACTTTTTTTCTTTAACTGACTGCCTTCAATGCATATTGATCTGATGGTATACAGTATATAAATCTGTCCCTCATCTGCAGAGAGGGAATGAAACAATGTTTACAATTGACAAGACAAACTTGAGTAGTTTAACCTAATCTATCTATCTAATCCAATGTCACTCACTTTCTGTCAAACTGTTGAAGCAGCTCCTGCATTTAATGCATAAGCATTACTAACAGTCACCCAAAAACCTCTGAAGATAAAAGGTAGGTCTCAGGTTCAAACTCTGAGATCCAAAGGAGGTGCAACAAAATAAATGCAAGTGTATAGCAAAACAAAAAGTTTCATCCTGTTTCATATGCATATATGAAAAAACGTTCAGGTAATAAAATTAAATTAAAATTAACAAGTACTATACTAGTTTGTGCGTGACATAGGAAAATACGATGAACAAAATTAATGCTTCTTTCCTGATCAAAGCTGATTGAGACTAAAGACAATTGTCTTGTGAATGGTTGGCAACTTGCAGAGAAACACTCAGTGGGAAAATACTGTATTTTGCCTAGATTTCACCCTATCCATATCCCTACACAAGGCTCCACTTTACTGTCAATCTCAGAGCTGTGATCAAGGAATGAATGGGCAGGGAAAGCCAATTCCATTTTGTCACAATATAGTTATGGATCAAAAACTACGCAGATACTTGTGCTACCTAATATGTTTGTCCTGTTATTATTAAAACATTTCTTGCAAACTGACACTTTTCATCTGCATCTAGAAAAGTCTGCTTGAAAGTATGTTTGCTTTCAAACTATGCCTCTACTAGGATGGATCACAGATCACACGTAGAAAGTGTATATTCAATAAGTGTTTGTGTCAGTTGTGAACTAAATTACCCACAAATAATTCTTGACATTATTCAAGTAGTGCTATGTCTCTATCTTACTGGATAATGACAAAGACCGGAAAGGAGCTTGTTTTTAGCTGTCATGATCCATTACTACAGCATGTATCTTTCCAAGATGTTTAAGATTAAAAACGTCTCTTCTACTGCAGCTGCACTGGGCTTGGTTTGAGTCATTAGATATTTCCTGGAATGCATAATTACTAGTTAACACAGCCAAGAGTCATTTCAGGCTCTTTTCATAAAGCTTTAAGAAATAATCTGAAAACATGTAAATTGTTTGAACAAAACAAGGGCTTAGATTAGCTTTCAAGGAAAGTCAACAGCCTCAAAGCAAATGCTAACTAAAATGCCTTTAAGAAGCATTTCCACATATAGCAAAACAGTAAATAATTTAAGATTCATTAAATTAATTTGAAAACTACACTTTCTCCAGAATGCTCCCAGTTTCAGAAGAAATTGCCAGCACACAAAAGCTTTTATTAGCTCTGTCTCAGGCATCCCTGAAGTTCTGGTTCTTCTTATCTTACTGGTGTTTAGGTATTCATGTTCTCAGAGACAAGTTTCATGCTACTCCCTAGATCTAGCTCATACATTCATCTTAGTGCCTTAATTTTCCCAGTCTCCTCCACTAGTAAATAAAACAGCAGCTTATTAAAAAGCCTTGTACCTCCATAAACCTGGGCCATGATCTCCTGCCACCTCAATAGGTACTACTTCGCTTTCTTATAGGGGTCAGGTCACCACANAGAGAAGAGATGTCAAATCGCAGAACCCAATTCTGACTTCAAATTTGCAATCTGTCACTGAAATCAGCTTTGAGCATTTTGCTAAGAGGGATTCAAAGCATTTCACTGTAGTCATTACAGAATGACTCTACTAAATCATAAGCTTACAAAATCTCAAAATCAACAACTAAAACATCATAAGAACTAATATCAGCTCAGCTGCAGATATTTTTCTGCCTCATCCAGTGCTAGAGGAAGCAGGTTTCCTCTTCATGCTGAGTACACAGAGTTTTGACTCGTATTACCAGGAAGGCTGGAA
>VZTV01094569.1:0-14957 GCA_013400875.1 Anhinga rufa
GGGGACACTGCTTTTAGCTATGAGGTGAGTGCTCACCATTTTAGCAGAGACCTAGAGAACTTCCATGGGCTGTGGGCCTACAAGCAGGATGCAGTGCCCTGCCTGCTCGCCCTGCCTGTGCAAACTGTCACCCAACACCCTGGCTGACATGTCACACCCTGCGCACTCCCTGGGGCCGTTTAAATCTCCCGCAGTTGCTCGTGGCAATGCCCAGGCCGCGTCAGCCTCACTCACAAGAACTCCCAGGACCTGGTGGGCCACTCTGCTCTACTGAGGCAGTTTTGGAAAACTCACCCAGGATTTTAGCAGTACTTCAGTGGAGGTATGCTTTGGTGACAAGCAGCAAAAAATTTGTTAGAAAGAAGGATCACTGCCTTGGGTAATGAGATTTATCTTACAGAAAAGGTGTTTGGTCCCCTCACAGTCTTTACTCATAAAATGCTTTTCCAGGTGCAGATTTGTCCCACAAACCAAGCACTTTGCCACAGGCTCACTACATAAGCACAAAAACACAGTTATGTGGTGTGGCAGATGTAGGAGTATAAATTCTAGCTGACCACAGTTACTACAATATTTAACCATGTCAAATGTAAAACCAAAACACCTTTGGAGCCGATTGTGCCAGTAGCTAGCTACCAACTTTAAAAGCCAGCCTTTGGATGGTACTGAAGTTACATCACTGATGGCGACTTTCATCCTCTACTAACTGCAGCCTTGGAGACATTTGTACAGCAGTAAGTGCTTGGTGCCCCCTCAGAGGTGCACACAGAGTAAAGAATCCAAGTTACTTATGATTTTATGAACCCTGATTACAGACAGGTAATAGAGTATGAAATTGCCATTTTTGTGGAGCTGTTTTTCAGTACAGAAAAGGCCAGCTGGGGAAGTGATCTGAGTTAGAGAAACACAATTAAGAATAATTTATAGCTAGTGTGATAAAGTGTTTATAGTGATTCATTATTCCATCTCAGCATGTGTTCAATGTTATGAGACAGTTTGTTATGGGTTTGTTGTGCCTTAAGTGAGCAGAGACACATTTTAATTGAGACAAATGGGAAAAAAATTGGTTAAGAATATTGTTGGCTAAGCGGTATACAGCACAGGGTGTATCAACATGATGCCTTCCCCTCTCCCTCCTACCCAAAGGGTTGTACCAACAGAAATGTATTAGCAAAACTCAGCACATTTCCAGGGCTTGTTTTTCTACCTATTGTCGTGGACTTGCTAACTGCATCTGTACTCATTTGTACATGTAATGCCAACTGATGCCTGGACCAACAGGTATGTGTATAAAATAGAGTAACAGATATGCAGTAAAAGTTTCACAGTGATCTCTGGTCCATCTGCTCTCAAAATTTCTCTGGCACAGCTGCTGGGCTTGCATGTATTAATGCTGAACTGCTTTTGAAACTAGCCAGTGTATTTTGAGGGTTGCATTAACACAATATTAACTGTGTGAAAAAGCTGATCTTTTAGTGATTCCCAGACTTAGTATGTGACCTTTGATTGATGATCATGATAAAAAAATAATTTGAATGTATCAGGCAATGTGTATCACATGATGTTTGTGCCAAATCCACAATACCAGATGCTTTAATTACATAGAACATAGAACATTCCTTCTGAAATTACTGCAGATTTTACAGAAACATTGTAGGTTGGGGAAGTACTGTATGGAAGGAAGAGGGAAATGCTCCATAAAGGATGTTAGTCAATACTATCAAAATCCTCTGAATGCCTCCTGTAGGTATACTTCCCTATAGCCATCCAGTGACAACTCTATACTTTTTTCTTTACCAGAATGAAACACTAGGCCAAAAGCCATAAAAAGTGGGCTACTGGCAGAGACAAGATGGTCTATCCCATCTCTGATACAGACTAGTAGCAGATGCAGAAGAATGAGGCAAGCGTCAGATAATGCATTTCTTGCACATCTTCCAGACTTCCCATATTCACTTCAAAGTCATGTGGACTTTTAAATATTCTCCAGCTTCTCTGCATACCATGCCCTTAGCCATTACTTCTGGCACTACAAACACTTACATACTCTCAGATGTAAGTGTTCTTCAGTATCAGTTTCTCAGCCGTAACTCAGACCGTCCACATTGCCTACATAAGCTAACAGAATACACGGAAGCATATAGAACAAGACTTCATGGTGGGACAGTGTGTCAGGAAGGCATCAGCCACCAACGAAAGAGAAATCAGTCTATGGAGGTGCTGAAAACTTCTGATTCAGCTGAAGTGACTGAGGGTTAAGGGATTTATCCAGGCTGCCAGCTAACTCAGTCTCCTGGTTTGAACTCTGGTTCAACCCCCTGCTGGGTTTGATCCCTGTTGAATCCCTGATTATTGACACTAAGTCTGTGCTAGTTCGCTCTTGGGCTCTCTCCTGGTGTGTTTTATGCTTTGTGGTTGAGAATCTTGGGCTACACCCACTAGAGCCACACAGCTTTAAAAACATAGATTGCTAACAGGAAATCTGCGCAGTTTGAAGGTTAAAATGTTGTAGAGTGTGAGGAGGACTGGGAGGAATCCTTTTTCTGACACTCACATGTCACACTAGCTCTGGCCTCCTTTCTCTTTCAGCTGTGTCCAGAATAATGAGATCTGCAGATATATGGAGCAGGATCTCAATGAGATCCATGATACGATTCTGTTGATAAAGCACTGGTCAAGTACCAGTAACCTGAATTTTACCACAGGTCACTACTAGGCCACTGGCAATTAATCTGATTCTTTTCACCCCTATTTCTTCATCTATTAAAAAGGAATAATGATATTTGCTTTACTTCGTTAAGTATTTTGGGGTCTACAGATGAAAGCATCTAATCACAATTGAAGTGTGAACAGGCAAATGGAAAAAATGACTGGAAAATGTAACCGAGTGGCTTCAAATCTCTGAAGTTGTTTGAGTCTAATTTCCAGTCCTGTTTCAGGTGGTATCCTCTTTTTGTCACCACCTGTTGTTTCAGTCTATTTAAAATCCTAATTTTGTGAACATTACACCATGTGCCTATGCTAATCCCTCTCTCTTAACACTAAAATGTTTTTAAATCCAAATTGCTTTTCCCCAGTTGTGCAACATTTTTTTTTTTAACCCTTCCTGAGCAAAGAGCAAAACTAATTTCCCTAAATCAAGAAAAAAAGGGATTTTAAGGCAGATTTAATCTTCAACCTTTTAACACAATAATATGAGGAGAAACAATGGGTTGAAACACTGTGATGGGGAGTTGACAAGGGCTCTTTCACAGAACCCTGCAGATGGGCTTGGTATGGTTTCTCTCACTGAGGTATTGAAATTGGCAGCAGGTGAGACAGAAAAGCTCTGCCAGGTGCAGCTGGGCTCCTGAATACTGCTACTGCATCTGTAGGTCTTCCGTCAGCACGTCTCAAAGCAGTTATTTCTACCAGTTTTTTATTTGTTTGTGGATTTTACACAACCTGACTGAACAGGGAGGAGTTCATTCAACCAGAGGAGACTCTTCATTGAGGAAACGATGGTGGATTAGTAACACTGTGTGTGTGCACGCACGTATGTGTGACTGATCTCATTAAGAAGCAATTTGTGCTCTGATGGTTTTATGGTTGCTGTGCTACAATCCAGAAAAAAAAGCTGAAAGTGATGAGTGATGACAGCAATAGGGGTTTTGAAGATAATTATTTGTAGAGTAAAGTAAAGTAACCAAATTTTTCTTGCTTTTTCCAAAAGCTGGGGTACATTTTTTCCTGTCAGCTCTGACGGGACTATAACAGCTCCATGCAAAGCAGGATGCAGGTGTAAATTACCATCACCGTCACAAGGACAGGGACACAGGGGAAGTCAGAATTTTAGAAATCAGTGTATTTTTTTTTGCCAGTCAATCTCCCCTTTGTTTGCCAGGGTGGATCAATATGATCGATACGTGAGATAGCTGTCTGAGAGCAGAGAGGGAAAGCAGCATGAAGTAGAAAACCTGTGGGGCTTTACAAATCACTCTCCTTTCACCTCCCACTGCTGTCTCCACCCTCGGTATGTTGTGACTCCTCCTGGAAAGCAGGACTGGATCAGCTCAGTCCCGTGCAGTGCTTCAGCCAGCTGGTAGTGCCGGAGGGCTCTGCTTTTCTTGCCGCTGCTTCCTCCTCCACCTCCTCTGTAGGAGGGAAAGCTCCCATCTCCACATGCTGCGTTTTCATGAATGCCTCAGCCCAGCTATGAGAAAACAGCTTTGTAACCTGTATGAATGAGCAGCAGTCTTAGAGGGATTAACCTGTCTGGTAATTGAATTCACTAAGACTGAAAGCCCAGGTGCTTTTGAGTGAATGGAAGACAGTACAGGAATGGGACTGTGACTACATGGAGAATGTGCTCTGGGGCTATGGCTCACCCACATTCTGCTCCACTCACCCTTTTGCTGGGGACCATGGAGAACACGTGCTGAGACCGAGTGCTGGGCAGAAGGAGCAGTGGGCTGGTGAAGATGGAGAATGGCACAGGGGATGAACAGAACCAAACTGGGCTGCCGCTCTCAAGCCAGGAGATTGTTACAGCTGAATACCAAGTTGTTACCATCCTCTTGGTCCTCCTTATCTGTGGACTGGGCATCGTGGGCAACATTATGGTGGTTTTGGTTGTCCTCAGAACCAAACACATGAGAACTCCCACTAACTGCTACCTGGTGAGTCTGGCTGTGGCAGATCTCATGGTGCTTGTGGCTGCAGGACTACCCAATATCACAGAAAGCCTGTATAGATCCTGGGTGTATGGCTACGTGGGGTGTCTCTGCATCACTTATCTCCAGTACCTAGGGATCAATGCTTCTTCTTTTTCCATCACTGCCTTCACCATTGAGAGATACATAGCCATCTGTCACCCAATCAAAGCTCAATTCCTATGTACTTTTTCAAGAGCCAAAAAGATAATTATTTTTGTCTGGGCTTTCACCTCCATATACTGTATGCTCTGGTTTTTCTTGCTAGACCTTAATACAATAGTCTACAAAGACACTACTGTTGTGTCTTGTGGCTACAAGGTGTCCAGGAGCTATTACTCTCCTATCTACATGATGGACTTTGGTATATTTTATGTTGTGCCAATGGTATTGGCAACTGTTCTCTATGGCCTGATTGCTAGAATACTGTTCCTGAACCCCATCCCTTCGGACCCAAAAGAAAACTCTAAGACATGGAGGAATGACGTGGCTCACCAAAGCAAGCCTGTGAACTCCAAGATGACTAACAGGAGTTTCAATAGCACTATTGCTTCTCGAAGGCAGGTAGGAACAGCAGTTTGAAATGGCTTTCTGAAACCTAAACCCCACTTGTTTTAGAGATCACTAATATAAACCTGTGGAAGGGGGTAAAATATATTGTCCCTTTTTGCTAAGTAGTCGAGCTGAAATTCTGTGATACGTATACACATACATATAAATATGGGGTTTTTTTCTTGCCTATTCGTTATTACCTACTGCAAGGACTGAAAAGCAAATAGTATTTTATTTCTTATATCAAAAAGCAGTTAGGAAGTGTCAATAAAGAATGAAACATTTTTAACTATAGTTACTTTATATTACAGCCTGTTAGTAATCCTGCCAAATATACAAAGTGACTCTTGAGTTATTTTTGAGATATGAAGAGAAAGAACTGGAAGGTTAGGATACTTGAGGTTTTGTCCCAGCTAAAGCACTGTGTCACTCTGCAAACGCAGTCAAGTTGTTACTTTTCCTGTCTCTAACTCTTCTGTGAAAAGTCTACTTAAGCAAATCTGTCTATAAAAGTGCTTTGTAAATGCTAAGTATCTTTGTTATTCTGTCTCTCATAGAATATTTTTATGTAGTGATGGCTCAAAACTGAGGCATAGGTTTGACTAGATTCTTTTTATATTGTTAAATATGTATGCTGCAATGTGTAATTATGCAAGTAGAATATAGTTAGTAGATAATTTATGGCTATTTGCAATAAACCATGCTGCCTCATACTCACACAGCATGCAGCAGGTAGCACAGTCGGCTGCAGTGCTGAGAAACGCAGGGTACACCACTTGGCAGGTGGCTCTCGGGAGCAGGCTCCAGCTGTGTCAGGCAGCTTGATGCAAGCATGGGGAAGCGGTGCTCTGCACTGAGTGACTTGGCTTAAAGCCCTCGGCAGACACTGCAAGGCACCCTGGAGCGTCGCTTTGCCAAGCAGGAAGCTTCTACCTCCTTGCACTGTAGTTTCCTCAGGGAGAAAAGCTGAGGTGTGCACCTTTTCAAACAACCTGTGTATCCCCCTTGGGTGACAGGTTGAACTCTATATTCTTCTTATTTTATGTACATTGTTACTGTTTAATGAAAGGGACTGTTTTCCCTTATTACAGAGATGGCACTGACCTCAAAAGTTAACTGAGCTGCCTGCTAGAGCACCAAGCACTCACAGAGCCCTAGAACCGTGCTTTGAAATGCACAATGGAAACATGTGGGTTAGGTTATATTCAATTACGTGTCTCCAATTATAGTTAATAGATTAGAAGTGTTGTTTTTCTTTGTCTATTAATTAGTAGAAGATGATGATAATCTGCTTTTCAAGTTCTCAAAATCACTTTAGTATACATGCTTGATTATGTGTGTTTAGCATCACTTGAAAAACAGACAAATCTTTTACACTGAGCATTGATGAATGTGGATACTGTTATATTATGAAACCAAAAAGTGAGGATTATAATTTGAGGTCTTTTATGTCTTGTAAAGACAGCAAGACTTTTTCTAAAATCCTAAGTAACGTCATTGTTTAAAGTAACATCATTGTGAGTAAAGCTAACGTTTGTGTGTAATACAACATAGGAAGCACAGCAAGGATAGTGTGGCATTATTAGTAATATTTTTTATATAATAGCAGCATGCAAAATACAGCCAGTTGTGTAAATTGGGAAAACACAAGTCCATATTATAAAAAAAAAGTCTAAAATCTCAGCAATTAGCAGGACACACAAGTGAAAATTTCCTGCTTCTCTGGCAAAGACACATATAGCTGACAGTATAGTTTGGCCTCATAATGAGTTCTGCTGTCATGTAAAATTTTCTATATGTCTTCTCAGAACTGTGCTTGCACTACAGTGATGGAGTTGCATACAATGTCCAGCATGTGATCTGTAGAAAAAGTGACTGAAAACGTGGTGTACACTTCCGACTTCTGTGTCAGTTCTCACATTTATCCAAGAGCGTTTCTACAAAATGAAAGCTATGCATGTTCCTGCGGAGGGCTGGCTCCAACTGGCAGCCAAACACCCACCCAAATGCTTGGTTACTCCCCTCAACAGCAGGATGGGGGAGAAAATGGGAAGAACAGGAGGAAGAAAGCTTATGGGTCAAGATAAGGACAGGAAGATAACTTATCAGTTACTATCATGGGCAATTCAAACTTGACCTGCAGAAAATTAACTTCATTTATTGCCAATTTATGGCCCGTTGTAGCCACAAGTTACACTCAGCCTCTTCTCTGAGGCAACCAGCTGTATGGGATGGGGGACAGTTGTGATCAGGTTGCAGAGGTTTCTCTCTGCCACTCCCTCCTTTTCACTCTTTTCCTTTTTCAGTGTGGGTCCTCCATGGGCTGCAGTCCCTTCAGGTGGTGTTTCACCAAGAAATGCCTCCTCCTCCTCCTCTGTCTTTGGTGTTCCTTCTGCTGTTTCTCACTCTTTTGTTCCCTTCTTCTCTCTCTCCCTCTCTCTTCCCAGCATTTTTGCCATTTCTTAAATATGTTTTCACAGAGGTGCCACCAGCTTGGTTGATGGGCTCAGCTGTGTCCTGTGGTGGGTCTGTTGGAGATGTATGGAACCGTTAGTGTCTGGCATGGGGCAGTTCTGACCCTCTTCTCAGAGAACCCACCCCTGCAGCCTCCCCACTGTAAAAATCTGGGCATGGACACTCAGTACTGTTCCATGGAGTGGTTATGATTAATTATTATAATAATTAACCTATTATAAGCTCACATTTATATAATATACCAGAATGAAACAGTAAGTTAAATAGGTTTCCTCAACCTTCATGAAGGTTTAACTCAGGAATTTCATAACAATTTTTGACAACGATTAATCCAACATGGCAGCATGTGAGTTGATTTACCCACTTAGTCTGACCTGGATTGCTTGACTAATCTGGATTTAGTTTGACCTAGACTGCCAAGTCATACCATTGTCTTTAATTTTCTTGGGACTTCCCATTACCTGTTTTGAAAGTCTTCCTTTGTTAAAAATGGTCAAAACTTTTTTTTTTTACCTCAGTAAGAAAGTGTTTTGTCCTCTACTTTGTCATACAGTGGCTGTGTTTGAGTTGAAGAGCACTATCTGAAGATGTTTCCAACTCATGGCTCATTGTCCTGTTGTTTTTTAGACTTTTTTTTTAACCAATATTATTGTGTTAACATATAGCTATATGTACTGTCAGCTTTGTGTTTCTATATTAGCTTCCAAGAATTAGTCTTCTATATATAGTCAGTACTTTCTATTTTGAGTCATACAGTTATGCAGTTTCAGTTGTTTTCTTCAAAAATGGCAATATGTCATTTAGGTTTCTGGTACGAGAGGTAGCCCAGAATTAGAAGCTGATGGACGGAAAATGTGAAAAGCAACTTGGATACCATCCTGGATTCAACACCTAGGATGCTTCCTCACACCTGGCACCAACAGAAAAAAACAGAGCAAGAGAGGAACAACCCTGATATGGGATCTAGAATAACTCTGCTCAGGGAGAAAGGAAATACAGAGTAAAATAACCATTTCCTCACAACTGTGGAGGACAGCTACCTGAGCTGAGGTGAGGTGGACAGGGAAAGCTCAGCAATGAGAGAAACAGGAGGGAGGTGTCCACTGCTGAAGGAGAAAAGATGGACCATGTTCAGTTTCATTAGTACACGCATTTTCAGTCTCTGATGTAAACATACATAATGCCAGCACTGAAGGGGAAAAACATGGTCAGGTGGTCAGAGGACTTCTGTTTTGTTTCCAAAACAGAAAGGCAATTTAGATCATTCTATGATCTAGAAAGAAGGCCTGGAATATATATTAGAATGGTGAGTCAAGCCTATTTTAACATATTTTTCTTGAGAGCTGTCTAGGGATGAGCTCGGGATGAGCTCAAAATGAGGTTATTTACATCTCCAGTGAACAAAAATCAGCTCTTACATGTAGAAAGTGGCCCTCTGCTTACTTGTTCCATTCCCTGCCTTCACCATACCACCCACACAATTTAAAATTCACTGAACTATGTTAGTTCTAGGAAATAGTTATTTTGTTCCAATGTTTGGAAAGCTAACAGGAACAAAAACTGTTCACTAAAGGATCAATACCCCCATATCAACAACCAGCAACAGAAAAAGCCTTCAAAGTACTCTTCAAGGCCCCCTGAAGTTTTCATTCAAAGCACTACAAGACTAAACTGAACAGGGAAGACAAGCAAAAACAACAGGTATGAAAAAATCGGTCCTTTTTTTAAATGTTGAAAGAGAGGGAAAGGCACAAAATAAGCTTTCTTTTCTCATAAAGAATCTCCATTTCCAACACATTTTTGTTTCACTGAACAACATCTGTTACAGCTGATACTGGACAACTACTGAAATTATGAGTTATTTTTTTACATGGCAAACTAAAGTTCTACTCAGGAAAGAAGCACCAATACGTACTCATAGGATGTGTCAAACTCCATTCTTATATCCACTTCTGAAGACTTAAATAAAAGAGTCTGAGGACTCTTTTATTGCCTTTGCAGAGCTTTTGATCAGCCACTAGAAGTCTGACTTTCTCCTGAGGGAAGAACTCTACCAGAAGAAGGCGAGATATTGGTATGCTCCATTTTCAGAGGAATCAGTGTGTGCTCAAGGCTATGTGGCAGTAGGCCATGAGGAATCAACTAGTGTACACTTGGTTTCAGTATTGAGACATGCAGGTAAACCTTCAAGCATGTGTTTAGTTTGTGGCTTAAAGAAAAATCTTAAACACCTATTAGGTCTGATGGAGCAGGTGATGACTGTGTTGAATAGGTGAGACTTCCCTGACGACAGAGAAACTATAGAGTATTTCTGCTGAGTGATTTGCACAATTTGAACCTGAGAAAACAGAGTGAAATAGTCCTGGTGTACACATTTCCTCAAGTTAAACAGGAGGGAAGATGAGAAAGCAAAATTTTCCAGTACTCTTCAGTTGAACCCAGGTCACAGTAGCTGAAACTTCAAAGCTTAACAGAGCAAAGATCAATATGAATAGAAGATGATATCATGACAAAGAGTATCTCTTAAGGCCAGACAGTTCAAAGTCCTATTTAAATGATTCAGAGCCAAAGAAGGAACTTCAAGGCAAATTCAATGTTAAGATTTATTTAACAACTATATGATCATTTGGACAGATGATCACAGGTCCTGAGGAAGTGAATTGAAGTTGATTGCTACTCACTCACCAGAAAATACAGACTATGAATTTGGAGCTGTCCAATAACACAAACACATAATTTGAACATGTAAGGAATCCTGGACCTCATGAAGCACTGGGAAACTGTAATTGTTGTCATGGAAATATGGTAAAAGCTGCATGTAGTGGAAAGAAAGATTGAATGTGATCCAAAGGATTATGAACCAACAAGGGACTTTGTCCCAGATCCCTCAGGACCTTAGATAAAATAAATTTCCCTCCAATACTTTGTTATAATTTTACAGAATAACCGAGGCTGGCAGGCACCTCTGAAGATCACCCAGTCCAACCCCAGTGGTAGTATCACTTTCAGTGGTGTTGTGATAGGCTGAAGACATCAGGCTTGTTAGACTACTGAGTAGCTGTTCTGCAAATTTGCTTTAGTTTCTTCATTGCAGTTGCAAAGGCAGATGCAGCAGTTAGATCTCTTATTTTTCAGACATACACATGATTGCATTAGCCTATGAATTTGTGTCTTTGCTATTCCAAAATGGCCTGTTATTGGTACTTGCAAACCATCCATATTGTTAAGTCTTCCAGAAAAAACATTCACTGACTGTATCCTTATCAAAATGAATAACAATTGAGCAAACATTAACTATAGTTACAGGTATTTATCACACACAAATGGTACTATGTGAGCATAAATTCAATCTGGAAAAAAATACAAGTGCCTGTATCAAAGGTTTGACCAGATTGTTTATTACCAAAAATCACAGACAAACCAAATTCAGTATAATCAGCTCATTGCCTCTATCAAGCAGCAGTTCATATTCAACTTACATTCACACACATTATAGCTTCAACTTTACACATGCCTGAAATTCAAGCTAATAATTTAGTCTTCACTCATAGTCTTCCCTTCTGTATCTTCACACCATAAAGTACCATAAGTATCAAAATAAATCTCAACACTTTTTTTCTTTGCTTTTTCATATGCAGCCCCACCACAATTCCACTTACTTCTAAATTGTCTTTGCTTGGAGAAATAAAAGAAATAATGGTTCTTACTTAAACTTTGGAAGGTTTAGCCCCTTATTTTATAGTTGCTGTTTAGGACAATGAATTCAGAGCAGATGTGTACCTGGGATGTGTATCTTCAACTTTCATATTGAAGGTTGATCAGTTTCCCCCTCTTGTCCATTCTATTCCCAAGTCCCAAGATTTCATTTCATGAATAGAAAATGTGTTGTTCAAAGTATTCAGAGCAGATTTCACAATAAAACAAAGGTTCACTAACAAGTTACACCAACCAACACTAAATGTTTCTTTACAGCATACGGTATAAAGGAGAAAAGCTGTTTATGCTTTTTTTTTTTTCTGTGTGTGCTTAATTTTGCTAACAGTGCTTCTTATTTTTCTAGTAGCACAGGTACTGGGATCTGTCAGCATTTCTGAAACATTAATGCTTTTTCTTCTGAAGAATTGAAAAATTTTGTTCTGCTCAGAATCAAGAAAATGTCCTGAAGACCCAGGCATTGCAGGAAGGAAGAAGAGAGTCAGAGAACTTAAAATTGAAGGATAGAAAAGGGATTTCCCTGTCACACAGGAAAACTTTGAAAATATGGGGAAAATTAAATCCTTTTTTTCTAAGAGTACCTGTTCTGTAAGGTATCTTGGCAAGCAGCTTATTACCTTTTAAAAGAGAGCAAGAGGCCTGTCAGGCTTCCTGACAAGGAAGCAACCTAGTCCCCTTTTCATAGCAGCTAAGAGCCCATATATTGTCTGGCTGATGTTCTCATGGAACCACAACCTAAGCTGTGTACTTCCTTTTCTCTTTCCCCAATGCTCCTCATCTGTCCAGTCCTCCAGATCAGATCCTGGTTCTGGCTGTGCTGATCTCTCCCACGCTTCCATTTTATCCTACCTAGCTCAGCCAACAGATCCCAAATTTTTTTCTTGTCCATCCATAGTATGAACACTGAATTACATGTTTGCAGATAGATGTCATACTCTCCTCAAATGAATTCCTAGTTTCCTCAGGCATCAAGGGGACTGTGAAAAATAAATACAGCCTTAGGTAGCAAGCATGTTTGTTTATACTTGAGATGGTATCCAGCTCACATAACTTTATGTGTATCTCATAAAGTTAGTTGCTTGGTCCAATCAAATCATCTAAGGTCCCTCCATGGTCAATTAAAACAGGTAGGTTACCCTCTAGAGAAAGTCCTCTCTTAGACATTGATGCAGTACATGATGACCTGACCCCTAGAGAAACCCCTCTGTTCTCCAACAGCAAAGCAAGCACAGATTCCAGCTTGCAATGAAAGATAAATCTGGTATGGCTTACATGAAATCCTCAACCATATCACTTGGTTTCACCTGCAGTGTTATATCAAGACCATAATCCTTTTATTTATTTAATCCTCCTCATCATTGTACAACTTATTTTAGATTACAAAATCACAGACTGGCATATAGAATGTCTGTGCGTTGCAATGAACACCGCCAAGGACAAGAAAGAAAAATACTATTACATGCCTTTAAAACACCAGAGTGACTTTTTGGCACACTACCTTAGTAAGTATGACTATTACTTTTACCTATCAATGTAAGACAGATTAGTATTCAAAGGAGAAGGAAGCAACTACCAAACTGTGAGTACCATGGTAATGAAAACGTCTCGTAAAAGCACTTCCTTAGAATGACAAGGTTTTAGAGCAGAAAGAAAAAGGAGAATAGTAGTTTGGAATTAAAATATTTGGAATATGTTTAGTAGAAAACTTTCTCAGAAACCAAAAGATAAGGCTTCAAGACTGGTTGCATGCAGCCAGGAATACATTCACTCTCAAGCATTTAGCTATCATTCAAAGTACACTTGAAATTGGGACTAAAATGGATTTGCTCAAAGCCTTTTAATCATGTTTTCAGTCTCCTTAACTAAGAAAAATTTGTACTCTGAGTATAGGATATGCAGTGCACAACCACAAGAAAAGAGCAATCAGTGTATGCTTGCCTTCACCCTGAGTAATGAATGAGGATGCTAGTACCTCTGCTTTCAGGGAGCTTTGGTGTATGTTACAGGTAATAAAAAGCAGAAGAAAAATGCACATCAAGCTGCCAATATACATAAATTCAGCTAATAGTT
This sequence comes from Anhinga rufa, assembly GCA_013400875.1. Lineage (NCBI taxonomy): Eukaryota > Metazoa > Chordata > Aves > Suliformes > Anhingidae > Anhinga > Anhinga rufa. The sequence goes on from VZTV01094569.1 coordinate 13,503, forward strand.
TGCACATTACATACATATGTCTTTGAGGTGTATAGGGTGCAGTCACTTGGAGAATAACAGCCTGTTTTTCGTTGCTGTAAAGTATTAATTTTGTGACTCTAAAATACCCCCTCCTGACAGCAAGATCAATTTACTTCTAGTTCAACCCAGGATTCAAACTGACAGCTGCACCATTGTAAGTGATTCTCTGACCAATTGTTCATTAAAGACATGCTCAGAAGAAATGTAAATTGCCAGCCAACGATCAGTAGATAACAGAGTCCCCTGCTGAGCTTCTGGTAGGAAATTACTTCGATGCCTGTGTACACTGTTATCCACTCGGCCTTCTGAATGCCTGAGCTGATGCAACACATCTGTTAGTTGGGCTCAGTCCCGTTGTTAATCCAAGCTCCACAAATGGTTACTTTCTTCCTTTAAATGTGGATTATTTTCCATGATGAATGATTATTCTCAGTTGAATGAGTTTGCTCAGTTTCCAGGCTGAGGCTAGAGGGCAGAGAGGCATCAGGTGGGGAGTCCTGAGTCTTCCTCAGCCAGAGCAGGCCAGCACTGGGTCACCTCGCTCTTTGCAGCAATGTTTATGGGACTGGTCCTTTTAGAAGTGGTTTGGAGATAAGGAAAAATCATCCTTTTATCTACCTGAGACATTCACATTTGCATTTTGCTCTATGGCTGGACGGGGCTCTGAGCAACCTGGTCTAGTTGACGATGTCCCTGCTCACTGCAGGGGCTTGGACTATATGACCTCTAAAGGTCCCTTCCAAGCTAAACTATTCTATGATTCTATGATTCTGTTACAATGATTGTGCACAGCAAACAAGAAAACCAGTCTAGAGGTCATAAGGAAATATATCAGTCAAGTGACAAAAAAGGAGAAAATATTTCTCAGTCTCATTTTTTACTTCTACTGAACACAGCTGTAGGGAAATTAAAAGTAAAGGTAAAGGTAGGAGAATTATAGGATAAAACTGTAGCCTTTGACTATGTACATTTAAAGATAGGTAAGGATACATCAACTTGTAGAGTAACTTTACTCTTAATCCCATTCTTTATCATAATATCTATAACAAGAACAACAAATCTGGTTGTATGCATATGTGTCTTACTAGATAGCTAGGTTATCATCCTAACTACTGAAGCTGATTAGTTCTTACCTGAAGAAGCAAGACTAACATCACTAACATCCCTTAGGCATGTGATTGCAGGCTTTCTATATAATGAGCTATCTGATCAGAAGCCAAGAGAATTGCATACTCTCTTATAACTTCAAACTAAAAAACACACCTAAAAGTAGCGTGTATATGTGAGTGATTTTAGTGGAGTTACCTGTCTGTCCCCTGGAAACAATTAAAATTCTTATTGATCTATATCTAACCTTCCTGCAAGCAATGAAATTATAACCCATACAGCCAGACTGTATCCTGTGGTTACAGGTTAGCCCCAGTCAGCAACCAA
>VZTV01094589.1:0-15362 GCA_013400875.1 Anhinga rufa
AAAAAAACCAAGATAAACCATAATGGTTCACTCATACTGCCTGTCAAAGTACACACTGTTTTAGAAGTGTATATCCCTTATTACGCTATAAACATGAGTACAACTCGTCACTGTAACTGCATTCTGAGCTAAACATTCTCAGGCTGACAGTTGATGTGCTTACTAAACTCAGGATACAGGAACTATCTCCAAGCTCATTCTGTAGCAATTACTTACTACAATGTTGAAATATGACTGGGTTATAAACCATAAGCCCTGTATGAATGGGATACTGCTGTAGATCCAGGGCTAGCATCACATCTTGTTGATGCTGCTTATGACCATCCTGGCCCTGTTAACCCTCTTGCACTGCAAGTCCCTTTATCCGCCAGAAGCAGCTCACCTCTGCTGATTCCTCACTAGAAGCAAAAGACACCACAAGAAGAAGGGAAACTTCTTTAGAAGAAAAAAACCTCCCAAATGGCCCTTCCCACTGCACACACAACTGACATCCAAACAGGGGCTCCCTACCCACCTCCTACCTCAGGGCAGAGGCCCTCAAGGTGATTTAAAAAAAAAAAAAAAAGAAAAAAAGCCCCACAACACAACCACACTTTTGGGATCAGGAGTGCTTTCACAAAACTGTAGGAAGGGGAGAGAAATCCACACCTACAGCTGTTCTTTCCAGACTGAAATACTAAAACCCTTCTACCTCTAGAAAAGTGTGTCATTTTGCAACATGAAGCCTGATTAAGTGCACATCTAATTTTGCCTTGCTGACTGTGGGGTTTGCTTTCAAACAAATGACCCTGAGCCTTAGAAAACTTAGAATACTCCCAGGACACTTCAGGGTCCTTGATGAAAAGAAGGCTTGTAGTCCACATTTCTGCTTACTTTGTGGCACTTTCAAAGCCACTCTCAACCTAGACAGTTGTTTTCAGTTAAAGTGATGAACATCTACAATAACACTGGTTGTCCCTTGTGGGTCTCAATCTAACCACAGCATTGGGTTCTCTTATGTACTTCTAGCTATTTAAGACTTGGCAAATAGGCATTCAAGGCAGGATTGAGGATTATATATTTGACTATTGCTGAGGTATCTACCACATAATTAAAGGCTTCATTTTAAACTGCAAATCAACTGAAGATAAGAAACAGGAACAGTCACAAGAAGGAAGACTTTCATGCACAAGCTTTGAAAAATGTGGGCTTCCCAGGGCTGCACACTTGCCATAGAACATGCAAAAACTATTCATTAAAAACCAGTAAATTTGCTTCTGGTGTTGTTCAACTCAACCCATATGTCTCCCACAACAGTGACTCAATTCTTAGCGCAGTTTCCATAACTGATACTCCCAATAACTTTAGCTAAGAATTTTAATATAACCTCTTTTCCTGGGGTCTCTGTGTGTAGTAGCTGCCAAAGAAAACATATTTAGAGAGCCTGCTATGACTCCTGGCTAATAGGACTAGCCTTGGTGCTCTGGAATATTTTCCTGTTGGTCACCTGGCCTGATACATTTGTAATCCTGATTGAATCCTTAAGGTTTCTAACCACCATCTGTAGGACTAATATTGTTTGTTACAGAATTGGTCCAGAGTTCAGTGGAAATTTTCCAACCTAAAAAGGCCAAACAACTTCAGACTGTGCCCATGTAAACTTACAGTTCACTTATAGATTGTGCATGCTCTAGTCTGGAAGTGTTACATCACATCTTGATCTTTTCCTGCAGTCTGAATAAATGGAATTTTTTGGGGTTGTTTTAGTTCAAACTTCTGAGCAATGGATGAATAAAAATGACAAACAACACCCCGTGTGAAACAAACCAGATATGAGAAAAAACCAACTATTTAACTGTAGAAATATCACAAAATGTCTGTTTTAAGACTAATTGTAAGAAGCTGTTCACTGTTGAAACATGAAGGTCTAGCAAATAGTAACAGTAGCAAAAAAAAAAACCACAACAAAAAAAAGGCAAAACTGTTATTAAGAGACCTACATAATTCTAAAAAACCCTGAGGGAAACAAAGAAACAACATCACATCATGCAATACAGCACCATATTTTCGAGACTTCATTTTTCCTGAAGAGTAAGTTGCTAGTTGCTCTTTATTTTCCAGTATCCCCGTTCAGACAAGGACTCCACTGTGTGGAGTACTTCACAAAATGTGGACTCTGTTCCAAAGGTCCCTCACCCTTAGAAAACTGTAAAGCATCTGCCTCATCTCTCAATTCAAAGCACTGAATTCAAAATGCCAAAGTGTTTTGGGGTGCCACTAAAATGGTCAGATAGGAAAGTGGGGTAGGTAGGCAATGGCTATTACCTGTTCCCTCATTGCTACTGCTTGCAAAAAAAGCTTAGATGCCTTAACACAAAACAAAAAGCCTAAATAGTGAGCTGACAACAGCAAGAGAACTGCCATAGCAATGAGCATGACTCTCCCAGAGCCTCCCTCACAAAGAGAGACATGTTATGCACCTGGTGTGTGAAGAAGGAGGGGGCAGCAATGGTTTCAAATTGCGTTGAACAGCCCAGGTTCCTGACACCCAGTCATTTTGACGACAACTTTGAGCTTGCTCCAGCAAATATTCACCCACATAAGCTCTGCTGGGGACGCTAGCAAATACCAGATTATGAGGTTTATATCTAAATTTGGAGACAAACTATTCATTCTTTATTGCTGATACATGACTGAATTCTCTCTAGTTGGCATTGCCAGTTTCTGCATATCCCATGAGAAGTTTTCAGTACAATAAGCCAATAAGAAACTTTTGGCAGAAAATTCTGTCTGGAAATCAAGAGTATTATAAGCAAATTAATAACTGTATTCAATCCAAAACATACATCCCATAGGGGAAATAATCTCTTTGGGGAAGAGAAAGGAGTAGTGTCTTTTGTGACACTTCCGACGAGAGGTATGGTTCATATCTCTGAGGAAAATCAGGATTGCTGATCCTTTGGATTGAGGATCCAAACGGTTCCTGTGCTAAGGAAAACCCTAGACATTTGCCTTCTTTCTTAACCTCTGTGTCTTTCATAACACCAAACAGGAAATATACCTTCTAAACAGAACTGCTACTGAGTTTGCACTCAGCAATGGAGTTAGGCTGCGTTAATTAACCCTTACAGGAGCTTTCATCACACCCTAGCAGTTTAAAGTCAACAAATACATTTCAGAATTCAACTGTATAATTCTGACATAGTTCCCTCAGTAGAGTAAAGAATATAAACACATCCACAAACTGATCAGTCATTTGCGTGATTTCAAGATCAGTCCTAGGGTGCTCTGTAAGTAAAATATGCAACAGTCACTTTTCAATATAGATTTAATAACAACAAAATCCTGTGCAATAGTTGTTAAAGCTAGACAGATCCTGGAGGGTTATATCAAGCATAAAATTTGATGACTTTTTTCAGTCTCCCCATCCATATTTATAAACACTAGGTTACCCAAAGGCTCTCTGCCTTCAAATAATCAGCTGAAAGAGGTTGAGGGTTAGTTTTTGACATTGTTAGCAATCAGCCATCAGGACAGAATGGCTGTCCTGCTGAGAAAGCTATAAGAGAAATGGATTTATATCCCGTATTCTGACTGCATGCATTTGGCTATGTATTACTAACGACAGATTAATGAAATAAAGCATATACAGGACTTGTTAATTAAAATTAATGCATATTTCACATGCATCAACAGATGAATATTTGCCCTAAGGAGCGTGAAGGATGACAGAACAGACAACATGCCACACAGCTCTTCGACTCATAAAACAAAATAGTTCCTTTGGGCATACTTACAGAACCAGTTAGTGCCCCACTTCTGTCCCTCTTTTTCTTGTTAAAAGTAAAAAAGCAGCAACATTGCTTTGTACTGTTTCTTTGGATGCTGATTGGAAGAAGGTCCTTGGCAGGGACCAGACCCTCCAGCACCCTGCATGCCAGTCTCCCTTGCCTGGGTCCCCTGCAGCCACAGAGCCACATTCTCATTCCTACAGGGCAAGGCAGGCGTACCCCATGTGCTGCTGCTCATGCAAGTGCCCAGACAATGAAAGGAGCCCAAATGAGGCCTAATGCTCAGAAAGCATCAGGTCTCCTTTGTCCTGCAGCCTCCTGATTATCACAGAATCACGGAACGGTAGGGGTTGGAAGGGACCTCGAGAGACCATCTTGTCCAACCCCCCTGCGTGAGCAGGCACACCTAGAGCAGGGGGCACAGGACCNCAGTCTTCTCTTCTCCAGGCTGAACAAACCCAGGTCTCTCAGCCTTTCCTCATAAGGGAGAAGCTCCAGCCCCTTGATCATCCTTGTGGCTCTCTGCTGGACTTGTTCCAGCAGCTCTCTGTCCTTCTTGAACTGGGAGGCCCAGAACTGGACACAGCACTCCAACTGCGGCCTCACCAGGGCAGAGCAGAGGACAAGGGTAACTCTGTTCCACCTGCCCCTGTAGGGTGAAAACAGACATCAACAAAAAAGCCACAGCAGTGCTAAAAGCTATTCCCTGACAGCTGTGTGCTGGTGGGTGGGGGCTGTTCCTTTTGACACGTAATTTCCTGCTCAGGTCCTTATTCCCTGATTGCTACTCAATTTTTGTGCACCAAGCCACACACTCACAGAATTTACCCATTTGCACATCAGCCAGAAGAAAGCTCCTTTTTTTTTTTTTTCCCAGCATATGTTTGTTGTCCAGGAGCAGGAGACCTTCCAACCTGGCCCAGCTACTGCAGTTAGTAACGCTAATGACTTATGGATGTTTTCAAGTACAGTGAGCAAGTAAAACAATTCTGATAAATGCAACTCAGAGTTCATATCTGCATTTCCGAGATGCATAGAAGGGGAAGGGAATTGTTAAAGAAACAGATGAGGGAAAGAAGCAAAGACTCTTTAACACAGTCCATCCAGTTTATCCACTTCCTCATAATTAAAGATTGTGCAGTAGTTTGAAGATGGTAGAACTGTAGAACAGAACAGAAGCATCAGAGTTAGGGGCTTTTGACATATTCCAGGTATGAGCAACAGTCTGGAAATAATATTATATAATTTTTCTTTCTTTGCAAGTATTTTCAATCCTGTCTCTAATTCAAAGACACCTTCAGTAACACTTGTCTTAATAGAACTTTTCCTGTATATTCACCAGAGGGCTGTGGTCAAAATGAACATAAGGCACGGAAATAGATTTGTAAAATGGACTACCCTGTACTGGGAGTGATACTGTTGGTCAGCAGAAACTGGAAACTCCTAGCAGAGAAGTGAGCACTCCACAACAGAAGCCACTCCCAAAGTGCTGATGAGCTCGTTCAAACAACTAATTCCATTAACAGACCAGATAAATGCATCATGGTAATGTGCTAATAAAACATTGTCTTGCAGCAATGTTGCAGATGCCACAAGTCTCCAGGTTCGTGGGGGCAATAAAATCGGCCACTCTGCAAGTGGAAATGACACAAAAATTCTTCTATGAGAAACTATCCATGAAGTATAAAATGAAATGTTTAGAAAGATGTGGTAGTATAGTATCTTTGACTTGTAAGTCTTAAACCATTAAAACAAACAATTACCTCTTAAAATAGGATCTGCTTTGTAACAAGTTTTGTTTGCTTCTAGGCCGCTTTTCTTCTAAGAGCTTCCTGTAAAGGGAGTTATGGTAATATTGTGTGCTGCTTGGGAAAAGTTGAACTCATTTTTCTTGAATGTTGTTACATAACGGTGTTGTTACATAATCCTTACCAAAAAAGTTACCAAAGATCAATGGCATTTTAACCTTTTCTGATGTAGATACCGGAATATTTTATCTTCATTTAAAATGGTAGGTTACGTTACATCCTTTTGCACATGACAGCCGTTACAAAGCAAAGTATCGACACATCTATCAGAGACAAAACAAGGAAGTCAAGAAGGGAAAGGCTTGTGATTTTCTTGGGGATGGCCAGGGCAGGCAGGGGTAAGATGAGAATTCGTAAAAACAAAGCCAATGAACCAAAAGGATGGACAGTGTCTCTCGACAGGTAAGCAGCATAGTTTGGGGACCATTCATCCAGGAAATAAGGTTCAAGTGAAAATTGAGGTTGAGCCTCTCACAGAGGTACAGATCTGACCATTAAACCAGCACTTTTGTCCAAAGAGCCTCTCTTTTCAGCCTTATAAAAAGAGCAGTGGAAATTAATATATCTAATTCTGTACTTTGACAAATCATTATGTGTTGAAGGAAGCAATTGATTTCAAAAATAAATATTTTCCTCTATAACAAAATTTAACTTTCTTTTCTTCCAGTGACCAAAGCAAAGCAGCAGTTATTTCCACGGTCTTCCTTAGGAGGAGAATTGAGTATCTCAGGAAAGTTCTTCCAACAGCTGCTGACTTCAGATTTTGCAGTCTGTATGCTACGCTTGCTACTCTATGCGAGGGTGTACAGTACACAAATGGGTACACAGTCAAAGGCGCCTGTTTGGACAGTGATTAATTCCTCATCTTTTAAACAGGAGTACTGCAGGCACAGCAGAGAGCTAAATGCCTGCTAGTCAGGAGAAAGCCAACAACAAGCAAGGTGACCTTGTGCTTCTTCCCCAACAAATACCTGCAAAAGTCTGCCACCTCCAATCAAAAGCAAGCCTCCAGCACCCAAGGTAAGCCTCCAAGCTGATGGCCAGCTACTTCTCTGTACCCTTTTGCCAGGATGGTGACAGCAGGGGAGGCTGACAAGACCCTGGAGGTGCAGAGTCCTGTAGCCACAGCGAGCTCTTTGCCCCTTCCCTGTCTGGCAGCAGACCCTCTGCCCCATGATTGCAGATCAGACTTCTGGGTGACTCTTCTGGGTGTCTGCAGTGCTGGGACAGAATTACTCATCAGCATCAGGTCACCTCCCTGATGGGCCTTACTCACCACCTGCTCACGAATCCATACCTCCAGAGGCACATTCAAAAGGGAAGAGACTTTTGCAAGACTAACACAAGTTCAGTAACCCATCTCACTGCCTCCCTTAAAGTTTCAACTGAAAAAAGGTAGGATTTCCTTTTCTAAAGTGTGTTCCTCCATCCTGTTTTGTTACGATTTTACAAAGCAAATTGAAATTGTTTTTCAGATGGAGAGTATTTTACCCAGGTGGTATTACAGTGTGACACGCAGGTGCCTCTCAGGCAGGATCATATGTAAAGCAACCAGTACAGCTTTCTCCTGCCAGCCTTGCAGAGCTTTCAAAACCTGACACAACAGTCTAATATTATATCCCTTTTGTTTTCTTCAAGACTCTTGTAACATTCTACATAGATTGCCTGGTATTATTGTAGCAACAGGGGAAGGAAATATTAGCACCCTGCAGCATTTAATTAGAAAACATGACATCACCTGACACAGAACAGGCTTTTCCATCAGACAAGAAGGAACATAAAAACTGGGGACCGGCAGCTGTGCCAGTGAGGAGCTACCCAGTCAGATTTATTGGTTGGCTACTGCATGATCTCCCATGTTGCAGCAGCTCTTCATTTTGCAGGTTCTTTCTGAACAACTTATTGGAGAGTTTTTAGCCTGTTGAGGCCAGAAATGAAGAAGGCATAATGAGAAAAGGAATCCATGTTTTTTTAAAGTGTTGGTTCATTTTGGCTCTTTTTGATAGGCTATGGCACTCAGTCAGAGAGTAATGTTTCCTATTGCTGCAGTGCTATGCTGCCAGGAAAAACGTGGTCCAAAGCTAAGGAAGTATCATAGTTCATAGAATCATGGAATCATAGAATCATTTAAATTGGAAAAGACCTATAAGATCACCAGGTCCAACCGTTAATGTAGCACTGCCAAGTCTGCCACTAAACCATGTCCCTAAGCACCACGTCCACACATCTTTTAAATACCTCCAGGGATGGTGACTCAACCACTTCCCTGGGCAGCCTGTTCCAGGGCTTGAGAAATTTTTCCTACTATCCAATCTAAACCTCCCCTGATGCAGCTTGAGGCCATTTCCTCTCATTCTGTTGCTAGTAACTTGGAAGAAAAGACCAACACCCACCTCACTACAACCTCCTTTCAGGTAGTTGTAGAGGGCGGTAAGGTCTCCCCTCAGCCTCCTCTTCTCCAGGCTAAACAACTCCAGCTCACTCAGCTGTCCTTCATAAGACCTGCTCTCCAGACCCTTCACCAGATTCGTTGCCCTTCTCTGGACATGCTCCAGCACCTCAGTGTCCTTCTTGTACTGAGGGGCCCAAAACTGAACACAGTATTTGAGGGGTGGCCTCACCAGGGCCCAGTACAGGGGCACCATCACTGCCCTCCTCCTGCTGGCCACACTATTCCTGATACAAGCCAGGATGCTGTTGGCCTTCTTGGCCACCTGGGCACACTGCTGGCTCATGTTCAGCCGGCTGTCAACCAGTACCCCAGGTCCTTCTCTGCTGGGCAGCTTTCCAGCCACTCTTCCCCAAGCCTGGAGCGTTGCATGGGGTTGCTGTGACCCAAGTGCAGGACCCAGCACTGCGCCCTGTTAAACCTCATACAATTGGCCTCAGCCCGCTTTTCCAGCCTGTCCAGATTCCTCTGCAGAGCCTTCCTTCCCTCCAGCAGATCAACACTCCCACCCAACTTGGTGTTATCTGCAAACTTACTGAGGGCGTCTCAGTCCCCTCATCCAGATCATTGCTCAAGATATTAAACAGAACTGGCCCCAAAACTGAGCCCTGGGGAACCCCGCTTGTGACCAGCTGCCAACTGGGTTTAGCTCCGTTCACCACAACTCTCTGGGCTCGGCCATCCAGCCAGGTTTTCACCTACCAAAGTGTACCCAGCCCCTCCAAGCCATGAGCAGCCAGTTTCTCTAGGAGAATGCTGTGGGAAACAGTTTCAAAGGCTTTACTAAAGTCTAGGCAGACAACATCCACAGCCTTTCCCTCAACCACTAGGCAGGTCACCTTGTCATAGGAGGAGATCAGGTTGGTCAGGCAGGACCTGCCTTTCATGAACCCATGCTGGCTGGGCCTGATCCCCTGGTTGTCCTGTACATGCCGCATGATGGCACTCATGATGAACTGCTCCATAACCTTCCCCAGTACCAAGGTCACGCTGACAGGCCTGTAGTTCCTTGGATCCTCCTTCTGGCCCTTCTTGTATATGGGCATCACATTTGCTAACTTCCAGTCAGCTGGAAAATTAGTTAAAATGTGACATACCTGGGAATGCAAGAGACAATCATCTCCAGCTGCAGTGCTGATTTCCAACTGAAAATAGAAGTCAACACTTACCCACAGATACCACAGCAGGAAAATTAATCATGCCCAATAATGAGAGTAAGCAAAAAAACTGTCTTAAGACAAGTATTTCATAAACAAATGTTGACTTTGTCTTGGCATCTCCATGATAAAACAACAATTAATTATAGCTTAAAAAAATACTGACATCTCCAGTTTAACAATGTATGTGCACCAAACCTTAAATTTACACAGTATGAGCTGCAGATGAGGAAACATTATTTGCAATCTGAGACACTTTTTGATCATTCTAGGTGGACCTCTGGTGTTCCCCTCCTGTCCCTAGCTGTACCCTTCCCTGCCAATAATTGTGCTCCTAATATTGCTCATACATTTTATGTTAAACAGAAAAGAAAGACTGCAGGGACAGGGACTAGAGAGTAATTACCCAGACCCTGCACAGTGCCTTCATCAGGATTACTGCAATATTATTGTACTTGTTTTATAGGCCTCATGAGTATCGTCTTTTTCCCTGGACACAGGCAAGGAAAGAAGCAGCAAGGAAAGAAGAAAGGCGGCCTACACAGAAGTTAAAGTGTGAGATACACACACACAAACACACATGTGACCTCACTTTGTGGGCAAGTTTCTTATCTTCTAGATCATTATATAATTGCCCACAAACACACCTATAATGTGACAGAAGGCAAGGCTTTGGTTTCTCGTACAGCCTGTTAAATCTCTGAATGATTCACTATGCCCCTGTGGAAAAAGGATACTTACTCTTCAACCTCCCAATACAGGTTTTTTGAAAATCAGATTGTTTCTGAACACTTTGCATATGAAAATTGACAAGGTATCTGAAAATAACAGGACATAACCTGCTTTCTTTTCTTTGCAGGAACCTTACACACAGCATTTAAGACTTGTGAGAAATAGATGTGCATTTCTTCACACTTAGTATATTGCGTATTTCAGTGAGATTTATGAAGGTGGTTTGATTTTTCACACAGTTCATTACAACACTATGCTCATATTGATATAGGGGCTGAAGCCAGCGATACTCAGAGTTTTATTTCTCATCTGAAAACCATGGCCATGTAGTTTTTGTAGGTTTTTTTTTTTGGTTGGTTTTTATTTTTAAACAAAGGCTCAAGGACTATTGACTTAATTGGTCTTCACTTCAGGATTATGATTAACACCAGCTAGGAACTACGAATGCTTTCAGTCTTTTGTCTGCACTCAGTTCTGTCATTTTAATCAAAAGTCAGTTGTTTGAGCACTAGACAGGATACCACACTTATCAAAGTGTAAAATCAGTTTTGGAAGGCTAGAATGACCCTGAGAACCTGCAATATAAAAAAAACACACAGGCTTCATGCCAGAGGTGTCCAGCACATGAGCAGATAAAAACAAGCGTGTGCTAGCACTGGCTGACTGCTGCGAGTTCATAGACCCTCATCACACAAAATTGCTTCCCTTGAGAGTACAATTGTACTGTAGTGTAAAATTTGTACTAGGTGCTTTATATATATTGAAATCCCTATAATCATCTCTGCAAGAAAACAATAACAAAGGCAATGTCACTCTGACTGCCGGACATGTGGAATAGTCTGGAACAAAACCTTTGTAACACAGAACACAGATCTTCATCCCAGAATAATAATCACAAAATGTTCTTACATTCCCCTGGTTGTCGTTATCTCCAAAACAGCCATATTGGCAGAAAGACCCATTGACCATTATGATGAAAATGAACATTAGCCTTTTCCTGCTAATAACAAAGAGTGAACTGGTGGAGACGGCATGTATTGGTGCAATTTTTTCCACAACTGTCACCCAAAGCCAGCCAGAAATCTGAAGAACAATAGAGAAAAAAAATAGTGCCTTGTATGTGCAACTATAAATTGGGGAATGGAACCACTTTTGTGTTTTGGTTTTTTTTCTTTACAGTTAGATTAGCCTAGCTTATTACTTGCTCCCCTCTCATTGTCAGGTAGGTGCATGAAATGACAACAATTTCAGACTCTCTCCCAGGAAAGAAAGGATCTTGTTAATTGAAAAACAGTAACACAGACACTCTGTGTGTCCCTGGGCACTCAAATAAAACAGGACTAGAAGTCCAGTAACATCCTTTTACTTGGAGATGATAAGCCAACACACGGAGTGACAGAATTCACTTATAACCCATAAGCTCTATGCTGCCTGCCTGATGACTGTCTGGAGAACATGAGTACCAAATTCTCTTCAAGTTCTCATACTGCTAGAACATGATGACCCAACATATATTTTTTTTTATTCTTTTTTAATACACGATGGCTCTGGAAATGCATTGAATAACCATTTTACAGTTTGTGACAATATAGATATATTGTTGACCCTGACCCATCTATACACGCATGCGCGCACACACACACACACACACACACACACACACACACACACACACACACACACACACACTTCCTCTAAAAACAAACAAACAAACCAAACAAAATATAGCCCAATAGCAGCAGGGTCAACTAACAGTCTTCTGGGCAATAGTTTTTATTACTGTACCCAGGACTAAGACATGTACTGCCGTCTCCTGCTCCTACAAACCTGTAGTGAAGGTGAACAAAAAGACCCCAGATCCTGCAAAATTTAAGTGTGCATTCAGCTGGACTTAGTGGGCAGCCCCAACAGAAATCAGAGCAATAAGGATAAGGGCCCCTACTTTCATGAATAATGCATCACTCTCTTACATTATCAAATCTGGGGCAAGGGAGAGAACTATACCTCTAAGATCACTACAGCTAAGCTGGCTTTGGATACAGGAAGGAAAGGAATTGAACTATGAGCTGCATAATAGCTTGTGATATCAGAGAGATCAGAGCTGGAATCCTGACATTCAGTCTTCTGCTCTAGCTGCTGACTTGATTGCACTTTCCAGCTACATCCCAATTATGACAGCTGTAGATGTGTTTGCCAGAAGAGTGAAATCTGCAAGCCCGCACTCTCCTAAAAGAGTAAGTAAAAAATACAAGAATAACTGTTGATATAATACTGTAGATAGATAGCCAAATGAGTGTCTCAGTCATTGTTTCTCATTCTGTTTTTTCTGCCAAAATTATCAAACGTGAAAGTATGTTCCCAGAGTTTGCTCCCACTGAGGACTGGATTGACAGTTTTTACCTTATGGCATACAAATATAAATAAAAATTGACTGCATAAGGGTCATAACTTGTAACATCCCAGCAGAGCCTGGGAGAAGTGTATTGGTGATTAACAAGTAAATATAGTAACAATACATCCCTCTTATTATGACAGAATTGATAATATTATTGCTAAAAAAGTAAGCGCACATATTTGCCTACCCATATAAATGAAAAAAAAAAATAATCAAATTTTGAGAGAATTCCACATGGGGAAGGTCAATGAAAAGATCAGCATCTAAAGATATGGGCCATATTATCAAATGGCCTCATTCATTGTGGAAGTCTTTATAGTGTAACTTCTAAAGACTAACTGTATGCTCTTAATAAGCTTCCTTCAAAATATGCTGAAGCCAGTTGAGAGTCCTTCTGCTGTTTTTCAGGCCCTGTATTAGGAAAAAAGGGAGTATATTATCCAAGAAAGACTAGCAACAATCAGACTACTCAGCCTTGCATTATGGAAGCCAACCACAGTGCCAACTTTAAGATAGCACTGGAGTAGCAGAGTACCCTGCATGGCCATAGCCTTAGTTAATAATACCACAGAAACCCAAAGTCTATCCACATATCTGAATTCAAAGGAAAGCATATGATCCAGAAGATTTCAAACAGCTAAGCATTCCATAATTTGCAATTTCATTGCTGCTTTCCCCTTTCTTTTCCCTGTTTCAACTCTTTTACAAAAAATACTAAAATAAAACAAATGCATTTGTAAATGCCTTTGAAACAGACTTTGGTAATTACTCTGCCTCACGTTTCAGCTAGAGAGCTTCTACTGAAAAAGTAAATCACTATTGTTAAATAAAAGAGGCAATAGAGCACACATAAAAGAACTAAATACCTGAAGAAGCTTTTAACCATTATCTGAGACTAATATTTAACCAAAGTATAATTTTAGTAGCTGAACACAGCATTTAAGTGAAGACCATTTTTAGTAATAAAAGTACTTAAGTGCCTAAATTGTACCAGTTTCCTTGAGATAAAAAGCTCTTACATGAGCATGGTATATGAGCTATTATTTCAGTGCTTTAAGAAATTGGTTATGTTACAGAGTAGCTTAACAGGAGCTTTAACACTTCGAAAGGATGAAGAAGGTAAAATACAAACTCAGAACATTATTTGAGGTTTCTGGCATGACATCTTCCATCAGCCTGAAGCATAATACAGAAATTCAGTTACTTCACATCTATTTGCATGAATTATGTTGATGCACAACCACAGTCGTCACAAATCCCACGTCTTTAGGAGTCACCATTAAAGTTTTGGTAAGTTTGATCAACTTCAAGTGTAAACTGCTGTTGTGTATCTATCAGAGCGAGGACAATCTCTCATGGAGTGCTGGGATGAGTTGCTGTCCAACAGTGAGATGATGGCAAGGAATGTGTGTAGCTTCCTCTCTTCATCTCCCATTCCTAAAGCTTTGGTTCGTAATGTACATCCTGCTCAAAGTGGACAGCTAATAATTTTTGATTGTTAAATATTTTCCAAGAGTTTCAAATTAATGTATGCATTTTTGTGACCTCATCTCCTATTTTTGGAGCATGAATCTATACATTTTGAACACTACTTTAATCTGAGGATGTGATCCATTAACCTGAATGTAGAAGACTCTTGGACATTTGCAAACATTGGAACAATGACTCAATGAATTATTTAAACTTGGACTTCAAATTATGGAACAGAGAACATACTTGTTTTGTATCAAACAGTGAAATACAGCTTTCACCAAAAAGAAAACCCCAAAACTTCTATAAGTCAGTGGAAAAAATAATTTATTGCAATTTCTTTTGCACATTACAATGAAACATTTATACATATATATTCTGTGCTGATAAGGTATACTAGATATAGACAATTTTTATAACAAAGTAATTGCACTATCCTATTTTATAATGCAAATATTTAGAAATTATCAGTCAGATAAGAACAGACATTATTCACATAAAAATGCACTGTATGTTGAAGTTATGGAAGGTCTATGCATCTGAAACCTTGTCCACTTTTACTAACTGTATCAGCTGATAAAAGACATTGTGTCTCTTCACAAGCTTTACATTCCTTAATTATGCCATGATGCCTAGAATATTATCAGGTCCTCTCAAGAAATAAAATAAGATCACTTCTGAAAATTAGAGAGACCAAACCAAAAGGCAACCATGACAACCATGTCCTGGCAGCATGCCTTTCAATTCTGGGGGCACCATCAGAAAAGAATCAAAGCACTACAGGTGGTCTAAAATTGTCCAGCAATCTATTATTAACTTGACAACTTAATTTAGTTAATATAAATCAATGAGAAATACATTGCAAGTGAGCAGCATTTCAGTAGAAGTACACTGGCACATGCTTCAAATGGTAGTATTAGACAAACAACTGCCCCCTTTCAATACAGAAAATGTTTACATAGTGTCTACAAAGGGAAAATGCGGGATTATATCAAAAGAGGAACCTTTTCTTAACCAGGAATTTACAGTGCATCAAGTGTTATTCACAAAATGAATGGGAAGCATGGTAATAGCAGAACTAAATCTGATAAACTACATGTATACAATAACTTTCATAATGCTGCTTTAGGTATTATTTCTAAAAATAGTTCTTTTGGTTCATTGTTCTGCCCAACAACTGAAATACCTATCTTTCCAGAAATGTCACTGATTCACGTAACCACTATACTTCAGAGATGAAGATGAAGATGTGAAGCATCAGATTGAAGTGGTTAGTTGTGGCGTGCATACTACAAAATCTTATTCAGTATTATCATAGTGGTAGGAAGGGCCACATGACTGGCGTGCAAAAATGCATATCAAAAAAAGGAAAGCTTGAAGTACATGCTCATAGACGAGATATAACAATACCAAACATTAAAGAAAAAAAAAAACAGCAAGCAAGCCAGGAGAGAAATGGTGAGTGATTTCAGGAGTAGGGCAAAAGACAATGGTACTGCACATGGCAATGGGAGATATGGTGTGAAATAACATCCATAACTCAACCTTACTGCCTGGCACCCTATTTGGAGACAGTATTGC
>VZTV01094590.1:851-13141 GCA_013400875.1 Anhinga rufa
GGATAATACCAGCTTTGATATTTGTTGCTAGGGATGACTTATTGGACAGCAGAATATTTAACCAATTAGTAGCTATCTCTATATTCCAACTATGGAGACCATTGTTGAAATATTCTTTTCTTGTCTTCTTTATAATTTATTCTTTCAACAAAAAGCCAAGATTTTCCACACAAAAAAAAAAAACACACAAACAAAACAGACAGCTGATTTCCATTAAAAACTTTTCATTAAAAAAAATTGTTTCATCACAAAAAAGTTTTCCATAAAAAATAGTTGAATGGAAAAAATTCTTTACCAGCCCAAATATTTTCCCATTCTAAATAACTAGTGTTTGACTTATTCTTCTGGGGAAACCCAGTACAGATTTAACTATTTCATTGCTATATCAGAATATCACCGATCTTTCCAAGATAACCAAAACTCTAGTCTTGAACATTGCAAACCCAGCCCAACTTGTTGGTTTCTTTTCAGTCATTTTTTAATACTTAAGTTGGAGAAAGGGACCACCTCAGATGAACTAGAGCTCATGTTGAGGGCTGACTACTCTTCTTTGATTGAACCCTTAATGAAGCTCCAGCAGCACTCAAGATGCCTGGTGGAAAGCAGTTTATCTCTTCACTGTAGTAGGACACACAGATCTGACAAAGCTGTTGATGCAGGTGCTCAGCCCAGCCCTGTCTCTCCTCTTTTCTGCCAAATGCCTTTTTTCTCTTCGTTCTCTCCTTCACGTGCCTAATTCACAGATTACTATGTATTTTCCCTCTTCTTTTCCAAATTAATCTTTCTTTCCAAAGTTAGAAAATAAGATCTTATTGTAATTTGGTAAACATTAAAATTGACATAATTTTCCAAGCAGTACTACCTATAGATAAATAGATAGATAGATGGATAGATAAACCATTTTTCTCTGTCATTTAAATGAGAAATAACCATGGATCTTTGATGCCACGCCATGATAATCGCAAGGAAATGTTGACTTTTTAGCAATAACTGCTGTGTGTTTCTGGACTGTGCTATAAGCTTTGGTAATGATCTGTCAGACTCCATAATAGCATGCAAAGTCTTTATAGAAATGGAATAGTGACTAGCTATCACACAACCTGGATGCTGTACATACTGAAGAGCAATGGTACTAAAGAATGAGAATAAAGCTCTAGACAGACAAAACTGATGAATTTTCCCTCTGAGTTGTGCAAAAGATTTCAAGGACATGTAGAGCCAAGTTTCTCAACAGTTAGTCAGAAAAACGGTGCATTCCCTCCTCTTACTTGCTTTAGCAAAGAAGCTAGCACATTTATTGTGTAAGAGTGTAGAATGAAACAAAATTTATAGAGTGCCTTAAAAAGGGGGAATTGAGATGAGTTGAGAAAAAAAAACATGCTGAAAACTGTCTCTAGCTTATATCATCCTATTTAACTTTAGGTTTGTCCTTCTACCTCAATACATCAGTCTTTCCTTCTTGCCCAGATGAGAAACTCAGCCACACTAAAGAAAAAAATAAAATTACATCCTGCCTGATCCTGCAAGCTATTCTACATGTAAAACACCATTTGTACAGCTAACCTTTGTTTCAGGCTCATCCCATAAAGGTTTACATTAAAGAAGAAAAGTGTTCAAAAACTCAAAGCAATAGCAAGATCCTCCTTCCTTTGACATACAAGTGATGCAGGCATCCAGACACATCTTACTGGGATTATGCAAGTAATAAGGAGGCTCCTCAAGGGATTCAGTAACACAGGAGTAGCTGAACCTTTGAGTTTAAGGAATATATTCACATAAGCAGATTCACTTGTGTGCATAAGTGTCAGATGGACTAAACTGAATGGTTGAGTTATTTAATTCAGACTGCTTTGGACATATTATAACAAATTTTAGTACATATACCTTACCATGCTTGTTAAAAAAAGTGTTTCATCTAAACAAATGAGCTGAAAACTCGTATAAACAGGATGGAAGAACATTTATGCTATCTATGTATTATATACTTCATGGTATCCACTGGCAAAAAAAAATCTTTCGCAATTTCAAATTCACAAAGCCAGTGTTTCACAAAACTACATCAATAATGTTAATCATCTTTCAGATGGCAACTTTAGTGTTCGCTATTTCAACATGCCAACAAATTAGCTTCTCATGTTCAAAACAAGGCATCTTTGAGCCAACCTGTTGTTTCCCCAAATAAATGCTTTTTTTGCATGACTAAAACTGGCAGGATAACTTGACTTTTCCAGATAAACTGAAATAAATATATTGCGATGCAATTCTACAGTCTTCTTCTCAATGTGGTTAATTTTAACATCTTCATTAAATAACAAAGGGACAGCTTTCCTGGGTAAAAGCAGTCACACAACGAAGTCTAAGAAAGACACAGAAAAATCTAGCTGGTTTTGACTGAGCATGAATGGTTGCAAGACATGCTGAAACATCATTCACTATTTTTAATGAAAATACTAAGGTATACCTAAAGCAATTATTAAATAATTGCTTTTCTTTTTTTGACTCAGGCTTCTCATTTAAGTATTGGATTGTCTGC
Organism: Anhinga rufa; assembly: GCA_013400875.1. Lineage (NCBI taxonomy): Eukaryota > Metazoa > Chordata > Aves > Suliformes > Anhingidae > Anhinga > Anhinga rufa. The sequence continues at coordinate 3,385 of VZTV01094590.1, forward strand.
AGCCAAGTACAGCATGTCACAAAGTGTTTTTATCACCTGGTTTAGTCCATCTGCACTACAGACAGACACCAGACTATATGAAATACAAAAGCTTACTTTTAAAAGATCCAGTCCATCACAAAAAGATAGAGTATAAAATTGTTTTCAGTGAAGTTTTGAGGATTTTTTCAAGATTGTAAGTATCATAATTGCTGTGAACAGGATATTCAAATAAATGTATGCACAGCAAGAACAGCTACAGCAAGAATCTGTGGGATAGAGATGTCAGTGGAGGACCTTCACACTGCGTCTATCCAAAACCATCCAACTCAGTAACCTGTCTCCAACAGTGGCCAGTAGCAGGAGGTTACTGAAATGAGGAGAAACAAAACAGGGCAGACATACAGCGCCCTTGGTGTACACTCCCAGCCACATATAGTTCAGGAATTTCCTGAACCAAATATTAATTTTCTGTGTCATGACTTTAAAAAACCCAGACTTCTGAAGTTGAAAATATGCACAATAAGTGTTAAATCTGCACCTCTAAAAACAGTGAGATACAGGTTACCCACATGTTCAGAAAGTAATCTCACTGAAAAATACTGAGAGTTTCAAGGACAGCAATAAAACCAAATGACTGGGTATTGAAGACTGCTGTGACAAGAGGCATAATGAAAAGTGAAGAGGAAGTTAAAAAATTATGGGGGTGTGATTAGAAAAAAAGGAAATTGCCTTGTGGAAATAAATCTGAAAAGACCGTGGATTTACAACATAGATGACTGAAAGGAATTGAGGATCAATCAGGCAATAAGAAAACATGACACTGCCCTTCAAACCGAGGAGACTTTGCCAGTGTCTCTGATTTTAAATATCTGCAGGTTATGTGTATATCTTCCAGCTCCCATTAATACCAATGATATCCACTAGTATATATCTTACACCACTCCTATGATTTATCCATATCCTTTCTTTCGCCATTGTGTCACTAAGATTTATCTTACCCACTACCTTTGCAATGAAATTTATCCAAGAGGAATAGCCACAATTAACATGGGATTTAATACATTTTTACTTCCATTCTACTGGCACAAGAATGAGAAGTCAAACTAGCAAATGTTATTCTCAATGGGGTGCACATATGTTTATAGCATAATATAAAGCCAAAACACTGCCCTCTAGGCCTCAGGGGCAGAGTGTAATAGGCACGTTTCCTCAGAAAATACTAGCGGTTTATGAACATGGAGAAGGGAATGAAACTAAAGGCAGAGCCATGTGACATATATTTCCATTGAAAACTGGATAAGAGAAAGCCAGTATGACACTTCTGGGAAGAAAGAAAATGCACATAGGTAAAGTCTCTTGTTACAATATTACATGCAATGAAGGGTAAGCTTTAGGTAAGAAACACATGAATACTTCTCTGTAGACATCCCCAAACATTGTTCTAAAAATTAGATTAAAATTGTAGATGCTGAGAAAATACAATCTCTTGGAATCTAAAAGCAGCTTTCTCCTTTAGCCCAGAGTCAACCTGATAGTTACCTAAATATACCAGCAGGCAATTCCGATGTGTCTTTGCTTAAATGTGGTTATATAAAGTAATAGAAAAATAAGTTTTGTTTTTGCTGCACATGTGCATAATGGAAAGACAAACATTATTAAAAAGACCATCATTTTTAGTGATTAAAATAATCCACAACAGAAAAAAAATCTTCAGTAACTTTCCGAGTTCCCATTTATCATAGTTTTGCAAAAAGAAGCCACGGTAATTTCATTTTTCTTGACTTCTATTAAAAAGATCAATACATATGATTCCAAAGAGTCTCGGCTCATGAAAAGATGGAGCTAGTCTGTAATCACATCTGAAAGTATTGGTTGTCATTAGCAGTAAGATTGATCTGTAAAGACAGTCAGCCCAGAGTGAAAGTACTTAAAAATTTCCATTGGGCTATTGCTGAACAACACTGCCCAGCAACCTTTCACCTTGCAGATAATTAAATACAGATAACGAATTACCATATTAGAAGGAAGAATTGCATTGGGGATATTCAATAGATGCCCACTTTAGTAAAGCAGTTCCAAATCTCTGAATAATGATTTTGTTTTGTGCATAAAACCTAATGAGCTCCGACAGTATAAAGTCATTTTTCAACATGCATTTAAATCTGACTTGTCAAATAAGATATTAATAAGTCACCTGAGGTACAAGAATTGCTAATGGCCTTGCAGTATGACCATTGCAAGTCTTCATACCATCTTGGCTGTCAGAAGAGTACCAAGTGGGCTTTGCAAGGCAGAGCCTTCTACTAGGAGTCAGAAAGGAATTCTGGTCCTACCAAAACCCATTGCCTTGTCTGGGGATGAAGACACTCCCTGCACATGCCCTACCAGCCAGCAGCTGCCCCTGACATGACACAGGAAGCCTCTGTACCCCTTGTTCTTCCCAATCCCTGAGTGGTCTTGGAGAACAACAGAAAAACAGTCTCAGGAATACTTGGGAAGGAGGCAGTCAAACAGTCATTTTCAGATAGATCTGCTGAGACATCTTTATGTCTGTACTGTCTCCAAGAAAACACTCAAAACCAGCAGGTATCTACTTTTGGTCTTTGATTCCCTCCATGGTCATAGCAGTGTGACTTTGAATCATTGAATAATTTGGGTGGGAAGGACCTCTTGGAAGTCATCTGGTCCAAGGTCCATACCAGCAGCGCAGCCAACTTTGAACTAGATCAGTTTGCTCAGGGTCTTGCTTCACCTGAGCTTTGAATACTGCCAAGCAGGGGGATTTCACAGCCTCCCTGGGCACCCCTGTCAGCATCCAACCATCCTCGCCGTGAAAACTGCTTTCTGGATCTCCAGTCAAGAGTTCCCTTGCTGCAGATTGCTTGTTGTCCACCTGTGGGCCGACACCCTAGCTCAGCCTCAACCTGTCCCCATCCCCAGAGAGGTGTCCAAAGCCCAGGGCTGGAGCTGTCTCCAGTGCCCCCCAGCTGCCCTTCTCCTGGCTTGGGCAGTGGGATGAACTGTGGCTTCCAGGCCCTGTCCTGCTGAATGGAGATGGAAGAGGTACCCTGCTCCAAGCTCACCTCCCTCCAGGTGGTTTTGCATAATTTGCACAAGCATGCAGCAAAGGCCAAGTGATCCTCAAGCTCCTCTTCAGAGCCCGCCCTTAGCTACATCCCTCAACAACAAGCGAGGGGACAGATTCACATCTCCAGTAAAACCTCCATGGACCCCAGTGGGAATGGATCTTACCGATTGTTACTGGCTCCCATGTAGATCAAATGCAGTTTGCATAGGATCTCTTTAAGGCATAGAAAACCATGTCTGAAATTGAAAACTAGCACAAATGTGGTAAATTCTTAGACCTAAGATATTGTGATCTTTGAATTCAATCAAAATATTTGAAACAAGACCATGAGGACCAACAACCTTAGAGCATTAGCAGCGTTCTCTGGGCAAGATAAAGGTCTTACAGTTGAGAGAGAAGTGGTGAGAAGACAAGAGAAAAATCTAATAAAAGGTGAAATGTCAGTGGGAAAGGAAAACAGCTGGATTTAAAAAAATAAAAAAAAAAGCAGTTCTGGAAAGAGAAAGAAAATTACAATAGTCTTGGCAGCTGCCATAACTTGGGTTGCTAATGTGTCAATGCAGAACAGGGGTTCACAACTTTTTCTGTAGGATCTAGAGCAGAAAGTCATCAGGAAGAATATTCATTTAGCAATGGAGAAAAGCACAAACATTGGGCTCCTGAAGTCTCTTTGTGAACCCGTGAGCCCAGTTGAAAATACACAGACAGGAACATCACATTTCCCTTGCTATCCAAATAATCTCAGAAGCATGTTTATAAAAGCTTTACATGACTGCTTCATGTAAGAAATAAGCACAGTAAAATAAGTGTAATTTGGAGTATCCACATGGTTGGTAAGTCTGGGAAGAATATCTCAAGATATTTGCTGAAAACATTGTAACACAAGAAAAGCTATTTTTTACTGCTTCTAAATAAAATAATGCAGGAGAACATGTTTTTATGGAAATGCCGTAAGGTAAGGAATGCTCAGTTTCCTGGTATTTCCTGTAAAAATATCAGAGAGAAGCTGTTTTCTTATGTAAGAAGAAAGAATCTGGAAAGGCATTATTATTCTTTCAAAAATCAGAATTATATTTCCCTTCTAAAATGTGGTTAAAATTAGATATTGTGATATTGTTTTGCTTTTTCCAAAAATCCATCTCAAGCCTATGACAGAAGAGCATGATTTCAGGCAGCACTTTCTAACCTTCCGTTATCTCCTAATACCATCACACCGTCACAGCAAAAGTAAATACAGCTTTGATTCAAAAGCTCATTAAATCTGATATGTCACAGCAAAAAATTTCTTACTTCTCATGCCATTTGCAAAATCCAGTCATTTAAAAGTAAGGAAATGAACAGATGAGGACATTGCTTATTTTATATTGGCCAGTAGGTAAATGTAAAAAGCTCAGACAGTTCAAATAGTGCCATCTGCAGCTGATTTCCCACCACCTACATACCCATATAAGCCACCCAGGAAGCTTGGCAAGAGCTTGTATCAGTGGATGCTGTTGCAGCAATGCTCTTCAGCCATATCCTGCCCCCAACATAACCTTGGGGCTATAGAAGTAATTTATTAAATACCATCACGTCCTCTGCACTCTGGCAGTAACAGTTGGCACAGTGACCTCGTCCTCCAGGCTTTCAGAGTACAGCTTCACCATGGCCAGAATTCAGGCTTGTTCCCATCTTGAGGTTTACTGAGCAAGATCCTGCTCTTTTGATTTCAGAGAGCCCAGTAACTCATCCACTATTAAGTCTGCTTCAAGGAATTAGCTATTGCACCACAAAAAACCAGCCTTGCCTCCTACTCTTACCTCTGGAGTGTTTCTCTATTGCTTTATCTTTAGTTTAGTATCATAACACTTTTCTTTACAAACATTATCCAGTAACTGTGTTTATCAAATGACACAGCAACTTGATAAGAAAAAAAAAAATAGTCTAAAAGTGGAATAGATGTGGAAATAGAAGAGGAAAAACTGGAATGCAAGATGGAGCCTTACTGAAATTAGGCTGCATATGGCCCTATTAATCTGTGTCACTAATGTGTTCATAGCCAACTGTTGTATTTCAGGAGTTTTATTCTATGTTTTTGGCTTGGTGTTTCTTGATGAAATATTTTGTAGCTAGAGTCAGAGTGATGGTCCCTGAGTTGTGATGAAATGTTCACTTCTCCATGGTTGATAAGATTGATAATTGTGTTTATCATGTGGGTAGTATGAGATTAATGATCTTCTAAATTATTCATTTCCTTGCTCTTGAGTGCTTGAGTTTTGTAAATTATGCGTGGGGTAAGAATGTTATGTTGCTTAACAGTCTTAACTGGCTTTTCAAACAAAGAAAGGGGTTTTGGCATCTCTCTGGGGCTTAAATTGTGTCTTAAAATCCTTTATGCAAATAATACAGTAGCTATCTTACCAAATTATTCATTTTCAATCACACATAGCAGTACAGAAAGTGCTAATAGCTCCTTTGGAGACCATCTTATTCAATACTGACCTGTCTGGAGCTCTTCCCTTATCTTACAGGAAAACTGGTCACAACACCAGGGAGAGAAATAAGGGATCTTGCACCAGACTCCATTGCATGTTTCACCTCGGCAGTTACTTGTTCTCCATCCTAAATATAAAGCACAAGGACAGCTTGGGTTAATCCTTTCACTTCAAAAATGTGTCTTTGCCCCTGAGGTCAAGAGACACATTTAATAGTTGACAGATTTAGAAAAGGTCTTTCTAATCTTCCTAAGCTACAAGGACCCAGAAGAAGCCAACAAGCTCTAAAGGATATCATTCATAACTTTGCCCATTTAGAAATTACCAGTTTTAATCCAGAAGGATTCATCAGCATTCAAGTCCCACTTTCATACAACTACCACTTTTAGCAGTGCCTGTATAAAATAAATTTGGAAGCAGGAGGCAGACTGTACACAGTACTAGCACTAGCATTGGTTCACGTTTAATAGGTTGCAAGAGACAGAAGTGCTCCTAGCTGTTCATGGTGAGGTGTGCAGGCAGGGACAAGGGGGGAAGATGGTCTTTTACAATGCATTTGAGTACCACACAGATCTCTTTCCTCAACAATGTAAACATTCATGGATGATTTTTAAATGAAGTAACATGCAGGGTAACCTGACAGAACTTGCATTTCGTTTATTTGTCTGAGAGGACAAACCTTGCACTGTGCCACCAGGGGCATGGAACAAGGGCTGTTCTGGGTAATCCCTCTGTCTCTTAATTTGGATGTAGATGTGCGTTCCACAGTCAAAGTCCAGGCAATGGCTGAAGAGAAAATTGCACTGAAAACATTTTTCTTTTCCTAAAGCAAGCTCAGGGAGGAACATTTATTTAATAAAATGGAAAATCAATATAATTTTAATTTTAAGAAGTCAGAGCCAATGCCAAGCTGTCCTTTAAGGAAGCTTGATAAGAATTCATGACCCTTTTTTTTCCTTTGGTAAGAAAAATAAAATTAAAACCAGCATTGATTTAATGATTCTCCTCCAAGTTTGTTTAGAGCCTGGAAGTTTTGTTCATCACCGCTACTTCAACATCTTCTTTTTACTTCTGCAAAACATGCTTGATCATCATGTATTTACTACTTCAAAACTATTTGAGATTTTGAATTAATATATGCAGAAAGAAACGAAGGCAGTACAATTACTGCAGAGTTATGCATTCTGTGTGCTGTAACATTTTCAACAATTTAGGCATTCCAGCAAAAAGTTCAAATCCATTTGACTGACATTGTCAGAAGCAATAGAATAGGTAGTTCCCAACAGAAAAAAAAAAAGAAAAAAAAAAAGGAAAGTAATAACATGAAATTACACTAGAATTTATTTAATTCTGTTGTTGAAAGATCCTGCACTCAGACTGGAAAAATGCAGAAAGCAGTACAGAAAAGTTTTATTTCACTAAGACTTGCTAGTTCATTTAGCACTTCTTCACACTTCCATAATAGGTGTCCGATAACCATGTTTCCTACAGGGCTCTTTATTGTCATGGCTGATTGAAACAACCTGATTGTTAGCCATGGGCTCGCTTATGCCCCATTAATCCTAATGTAGAAAGAACCAGCTGTGCACAAATTTGTCCAAGCTATGTGGACAGTGTTCAATCAAGGATGAACCACTTTCTTGGCATCAACCCAACATGTATTTGGAGAAGGCCTACCGAAGGTGGCAGAGCTGGAACTGGAACATATATGGCTCTTCCTGCCCTGGAAACTTGAGCAGTAAATCTTTGTTGCAGTTGCTAGTGATATAAATAGTGAGTATGTTTACATGATTTGGTGCATAAAATCAGCCAGTGATTTCAAGTGCCTTGTGGGGTGTGTAGAAGAGAGGATGCCAAAGAATTTTGGCCTTCTGAATGGAAATGCTCTTAAATCTCTGGGACTTTAGCCTGGGTACAGTGATGGCTCTCATGGGTGAGGGAGAACCAATGCATTTGCTGGTGCAGGACTCTGAGTCACAAATGACCTCCCAGGCTGCTTTTGAGACATTCCCCTTTTTATGATCTGAAGGAAAGCCACGGCTGGCCCTCTCGCTTAGTACAAGAATCTTTTTTTAGCAATACTAAAATCAACTGACCTGATTTTTCATTGTTACTGGTATTGAACCACACAGTGGAAATTATCACACCCCAATAAAATCAACGTTAGTCCTTAACATATCAGATCAAAGAAGCCAACAATGATTTTAAAGGCCACACCCAAACACACAGATTTCAGAATTAGAAAGAGACATCTAAGAGATGTATCTGATTGTGATAATAAATGAAATCCGTGAAAGCTATGCAGTTACTAAAATCACATCTTATTACTATCCAAATCCAGTATTTTAAAAAACAAATAAATAGGTGGACCAATGTGCATTCACTGAAAATTAGATTTCTGGATAAAAAGTATGAATCTAGAGTACATCTTTAAAGAATGTGTGTGTTTGTGTGTATAAGTCATGATGTAATCTCTCTAACACAGCTGAAGACATAGCCAGCTCTGTTAATTGTTTATTTTTCTCTGTAGAGAGCCTGTCTACTTTATTAGGCTGCAGAGTTTTGAAGACTGGTGAATTAGTCCTCCCAATCTTACAAGAGATCATTTACCTTTCAAGTAGTGCCAAGGTCAGGCTGCCATTGCTACAGACTGGGGTGACCCATGGATGTCCTGATGTTCTTCTCAGGATTTGGAGCAGACTGATCCAAAGTCCAGTGACCAAAGGAAGTGATGAAACCATAATATACACAATATCAAAACTAACTGCTTTTTTGTGTGCAGCATTTTTTACATGTCTTGAGGTGTGATTGTGTAAGGGATTTTTACAAATGTGACAGGGATGACATGAATCATTTTCTTTATTATATGTTGATGAAGGAAGTCAAGAGGAATGTAGTTCAAGTGCCTTTAACTGCTTTTTTTCTCTTGGGTGTCAAATTAGGGGTTGTCTGGCTTCTGATAAACTCCCCTTCAGAAAGTAAGTTTGATTAGTTTCCAAGGGTCTATGTGTGTGAGAGAGGTAGATTATCTAACAGTCTTTGATATACTTTATTTATATTCATTTGAATCCTGAGGGAGGCTAGTTAGTGACCTAAAAGGAAATTATCTTCTGCTGATATTCCCTAAAAAGTGACAGTCTGCTGACATTATAACAGTGAGGGTAGCAAGAGCAACATTCTTGATATGAAAATCAAGGAAGCAGAGCTATAATTCATCCCTCTCCAGTCCTACCACTGTGATTAACCAGGGAAAGTGAATGGCAATGTATCCTAAGCTTTATGAAAAAATGATGATTTTGTGGCCAGCATGTTGGCATGAACATTTCTGTGCTGAACTGATTATGGAATACTATCTACTGTGCTCAGTATTTTTGCTGAGATGAAGGAGATGTGTTAGAGGAAAAATTTTGCAGAAGTTGTATGTTAAAAATTATACAAAGGACTGAGTTCTTACTCTACCTGACATGCAAGTATTCCTCTTCGCTCCTTTCTGACACAGGCAGCATGCTTTTCCTCCACGTGAGTGCTCATACATATACAGGCTATTCTTGTAATTAAATTCGGTTAAGTTATAATAGTGCTTTCAAAAGCCATGTCTTGCCAGAAGGTTTCCTGAAGGAAATATTCATGCCTGTAGTTATTTTTCCTATATTAAAAGTATTTCCTTTATGTATAGGATATTGAGGAATGTTAATATGGGGCAATACTTGAGAACTGTAGATGGGCCTGGATGCAGAATGAACACGCACATACGTGTTCTGGTTGTACTGTGTTGCTAGGTTCTAGGATGTCTACTGGGCTTATATATCAATTGACTTTGAAATTTGTGAAAGCAGGCAGATTTTCGCAGCCCTTAATGTGATATAATGGCATGGATTTTAAGGCCGTCAGCCCTTTTGGTGCAATTTAATACATGCTGGTTAAAAGGAGCAATAGGAAATCTATGTGAGCAGTTTCTAGCTGTCAGCTCCAATTTACCATGACAGCCCATGATACAGACAGCCTGCACTGCTATTGAGCAGTTTTGACCATCTCCGAAAAGGGTTGATTTGAATGTGCATGCTTTCTGGTCTCTCCCCTAGAATGCTGCTGGTGAAGCTATCCAGTTCTCCAGCGAAAAAGGAGAGCAAAAAATCTGCAGCCCCTGGGAGGATGCAAGAGAGCAGAGCTAGGCTGCAGCCAGCAAACAGCTCCCACCTGTCAGTGTAAGTGG
>VZTV01094615.1:0-14664 GCA_013400875.1 Anhinga rufa
AGCAGGGTTTGGATTGAAAATACCCTGATGGAGCTGAAGGGGAGGTAACTGCACATATTTTCAGAAGGGAGACCAGGGAGTTAAAACTGCAGGGACCTGAAGTAAAGAAAGGGTATTTTTCATTTGTCCAAGTGCTTGAGAATGTGACGCTGATCTCAGATAAAAAAAGAAAAGGGAAAAAAAAATAGAAAATAAATGTGTAACCGTGTTGGCAAGGGGGAAATCAATCTGCAGCAGAGGTATTTTTAGGACATATTTTCTACATCAGGGCCTTCTCAGATTTTGAATCTTAATGTCTGCTTTACCAAAGAGTATAGCATCCTGCAAAGCTGAGTTGCAGGAAAGCAACACTTCTTCTCGCTGCCAGACTATTATCACAGAAGATGTTAAAAAAGAAACTACTGATTCATCTGCATTGACTGCCAGGAACTCAAGCAAGCCTCACAAATCATGCTGCTGGGCAGACTGCGCTTCCAAAAGCAGCTATTAGAAGTGTCGGCTGTTTTCTTGCTTTCTGAGTTAAGAATCGATTTGGAAATGGCAAAGAATATTCAATGCTTTCAGAAGTTGCTTTCTGACTAATTTCTTGCTGAATCTAGCTGTCTCCCTGGAGTCTTTCTTTTAAAGCTACAATGTATATTTATTTTTATAATCTGCTTTTCACCTGAAAAGAATAATAATCCCCATTTACTTTAAGCCTGGCTGAACATGCACTGGATTCAAAAATTAATTTCTCCCTGCCCTTAGCAGTTAAGCTCTGAAGGATAGATCTTTAGCTGCTATAAATTGTTTAGCTTCATTGAAGAGTATTGCCCTGTGTCTTTAACCTCTGGAAGCAAATCTCAGCTTAGAGACCATATGAAAATTGATTTTGCATGTCTTGTCATTATCTTCATTTGGGTAAATGGTGTAACTGATGCACTGTCGACTCAGTCCTGTGAGGCTCTGAGTGCACCCAGTGACAGAGTAAGCCCCTGACAGAGAAATGATTTAGACCCAAGGTGAGGGTGCATAGCATCCTCCTGGGGAATACTTTGTACCTCAACTCTTGGGCTCAGATCTGGCACCATTTCAATTCTTCCAGACTCAGGCCTTCAAATCTCATGCATCCATCCTGCAAAACTCAGGAGATCAACTTAGAAGTTCTGAGATTATTAAAAAATAACACATAGGTTGGCTTGCAGTTCATCTACTGGCTTTGTGGCCTGGAGGGATGTTCTGATCACAAGTAAAAAGTATTTTTAATTTACCAGTTCACGTTGTTAACCTGGATACTTGCCTCCATCAAGCTTTGTGCAAGGTGGCAAAAGCCCTTTCCAGGATTTAGCTCTGTGTCTGGTGGATTTGGAAGAGGACAGTCCCCAGACCACAGGTTGAGACTGAACTACTTCTGCATGTCTATGTAGGGGAGAGTGTACTGACCCCATTGCCAGGAACATTGCTTCAGACAAGGCTGTAGGCTGTGAGGCCAATAGAAGCACCACAAACCATTGCCATTGGAAACATCTCTCTTGGTGAAGGCAGAGCCTCTTCCTTGGCCCGCCACATATTGAGAGCTGTGAAGGAGGAAGGCCTTTACAATTGGGTTTGAAGGACATTTAATAGACCAAGATTAAGAGAAAGAAAAAAAAAGTGTAAAGGATATTTTATTTTTTTTTTGTTTTTTCCTGGTCAGACGGCAGCAAATGAGAGGAACGGGGCTCGGAGCTCTCAACGCTGCTTCTCTAACCCATGAAAACATTAAAAACTACATTGGAAAGGACTTTGCAAGGTTATTTGCTCTCTCCCTCTGGTTGCAGGCAGGATGTCGAACCTGCCGTTAAAAATTGCCAGTGATGACGGTTCCATAGCCTCCTCCGGCAATTTATTTTAGTGCTTTAACTAGCCTTGCAGGTCACATATTTGCCCTGGTCTTAAATCACAGTGCTGCCAATGGTGGACTGTTAGGAAACATTTGGTGCAGCAGGGGAGAGCACCACACAGTCTGGCATGTTATTGCAAAATATTGCTGTTTATGTGTGCCAGACATGTATAAACTGGCGTATCTGCCTCATGCTGCCAGCTATGGAGTTAAGGAGCTGGACTCGTCTGCCTGGTATATTGCAGGACAATTTATTAACATCTGATGAACTCTTATTTCTGTCTCCTTGTGAAAACCAGAGGGTATTTCTTTCGTTCCCCTTTCCCTACCTCCTCTTATCTTCCTGAAGTGCTAAAGCATCTGGCTGCCTCCAAGCAAGGACAAACTACAAACACCTGGGTGTTGGGGTTTCCCCCCACCCTGCTCCCTCCTGAGATCTGCAGCTGCATGACAGACCCATTCTGGAGGCTGTGAATGGCACCTTCTCCCCACGGCTGTCATTCGATCAGAAACAGCCCCTGACTCTTGCTGCTTGATTTAAAGGGCCCTTATTCCAGGGCTGACCCGATTACCTCATGATAAAATGATGTGGGGCCATGACACTGAGGCATGATGTCATGGGCTTTGACGTGTCACCAGAAGAAATACAAGCTTCCTGGTGCTGCAACCTTATTACAAGGTGATTTTTGTTCCTCTGTACATAGATTTAAGGGTAGGAAGCGCACTTATCCCATTCATCCCTCCCCACTGAGACCACCACCATCACTAACTCTGCTGGCCACCTCGATGGTACCCCACAGCATCATACCCACATGGGGTGGGAGGACTGGATGTGCCCTAGATGTAGGTACTGGCCGTAGTGCCCTGGGTCTATGCACTACCCCCTGCTCATCCAGCAGCTCAGCACTGTTCCCAGACGCCTAATTAGTTTGAAACCTGAAGTCTCTGGATATCATCCCATACCTTTATTTGAAATGATTTATCATGCCGTCTGATACAATCCCTGCAGAGAGCTGTAACGAGGCCTTGTTTAACATGCTGTACGCACCCTTGTCCAGTGCAGAAAATGTTCCCGGCAACATGAAAACCAAAGACTTGGAAACCATCCTTAAAAGTCTTTTCCTGCCTTTTCCTGCACACCAGCCTTGCTTTCAACTGAGAGCAATCTGCAAGGCCTTTGTCTCCCTGGATGGACACATCAATACATGTCATCCTGAATATTGACTTCTGATGGTTTTAAGAGTCTTTTTTTTTTTTTAAATATGCTCCATTGGAAATTGATGAAGTACTTCCCAAAATCCCCAGGCCATCAGCAGACAGGAGTAGCTGGCAGTTGGACCCAGTGAGAGGCTTGCAGACAGGTTGGCTTCCAGAGCTGCTCCCGCAAGCACAGACATGCTGGGGTGGCCGCGGTGGTGCTGCCCCTTGTCCAGGCACAAACTCCCAGCTTGGGCATCTCTCTGCTTGGATAGGTCCATGGAGAAATATTCCCCTTTCCTTGTTTTCAAGCCAGTGCTATAACAGCAAGCAATGGACCCTGGAGATGATGCTCTTACTTCTCTTACCCACATCCCTGATGACATGCTTGCTGTGGTCCTTCATGCTCAGGACCTGAATCTGGCTCCCTTACAAATCCTCAGGAGTGCAGGATTCAAGGCACAAAGCAAGGAGAGAGCAATTGCATACAGAGACACAAAAGCAATCTCTGATGCACAAAATACCCTGCTAGAAGTTAAATTTCTTATACCTTTCCCTAGTGAGCAGAGCTGGATTTTTGCTACCGATTTTACTGGAAAAATCAGGATCTGAAATGAAAGGTGACAGAATATCCTGCCTAGGTCTATTACTGTCAGTTTGCTTGAGCTGGCAGATAATTCATGGCAAGTAATTTATATAGCAGTTTTACTTATCCTGCCCTTTATCTCATCTGTGGTCAATTTGTTGGAAGTCTTTCTAATTAGAGTTGTCTTTGCCAATCACATGGTTTATTTCTATTAGCTCATTGGTTAAATGTAGCTCTTACAAGCCACTAATGACATATAACTGTTATGAGAATAGGAAGAATAACTCCTTTCAACTGGAAATAATTTTTGCATTATTTAAGAAAAATGGAAGTCAGATAAAAAAGAGATTATTTTTTACCAAATCAGTTTTTTTTTTTATTTTCTGAGGTTAGAAAAGACTTGCTATATAATACTGATGTAAATATAAAACTAAGTGCAGCTGAAAGCCAGAATTTTTTTATTCTCTGGATGTGAAAACATTGTTAATCCCCCCAGAACTACCCATTTTTCTACCAAAACAATTTCACATTAATGAGCCCAAACATGTGAAATGTTTTGGGTGACCTGTATCATAAAAAAAAAAAGAAAAAAGAAAAAAGAAAAAATATTCTAGTCTATGAAATATTTCCTAGCTCTATACATGATGATAAATTCAAAAACCATTTTCCTGCAGGGGTAGAAACATTAGCCTTAAATGCCTTTGTTCCTGCCAAGGAGCTCATTTGCTGGAGTATTTGCAGAAAAGGAAAAGCAAAAGAGAGGTGAACAAAGGGGAAGTGGTTGAAAGATCGGAGTGAATTGTAATCTCTCAGACAGCAAATGGAGGGCAAGAGAGAAAAAGACAGATAACAGTGCCACCAAGCTAATGAACGAATCTGTTCAGCCTGGGCTGGGGAAGAAGCTGCTTTTGACATTTCTTCTCCCTGGTAAAACCGGCTTATGAGTATCTCCCTCTTCTGTTGGATATCCTGGTGAATGTTGGCTCAGGGGTATGAGCTTAGAGCAAGCCCTGCAAGGATTTACCCCATGTCCTTGTTTCGAGAGCAGTAGGTTTGGTTTCTGGGTGCTAACACACACCCTTACCCACCGGCTCTGGGCTTGCGTGCATCTTCCAGCTCACCAGAGTCCGAGTGTGGCTACTACAGGGCTAAGCTTCAAAAACACTCTGAAGAGCAACCTTGTTAAAGTCAGTTGGGAATCTGCCTGCTCAGATTATCTGTGTAATCCCTGCAATGTGAGATTAGTATCCAGACCTCGAGAAAAATTTGGGCAAATGATTTATTCGTACTGATTTCCCAACTGAATGACTCCTCTCTATCAAAATATCCTCTAGCAGGTAACTTTGAACCAGATTTTCTTCTCTTCATCCCTGTCACGCTAAATAATTTAATCTCTGAGGGAGTTTTGCCTCAGCAAAGCTTGCAGGGCGCCAACATGACACGACCGAATTGCAATTATGCAGAAACGTCTGCTGGGAAGGAAAGCTGAGTATTTTCCTAACTGTAGCATCCTCCTGCCACCTGGTCCCGCTGCTCCAGACAAAACCATTTGACACACATGTCTGTGCTTTTAATTCTGGGAACTGCCTGTTTTCCCCTTTCCTTCCCCCTCCCCTCCACGCCTTCATTTCTTTTTCTGCTGAATGTCAGAGTATACTGAAGAAGCAGCTTTTTTTTTTTTTTAATATGCTCTTTGGCATAAATATTGTGCGGGGCACAGACAGCGCGGGCTAAATCGATACTGGAGTGGTTGGGCGGCGGGGCTATTCACGCCTTGAATTTAATTTCACAAATTGATCTATGGCTGAAGACAGGTTTCAAAAGAGAAACAGCCCTCTGTGCTCTGCTTTGCCATTCCCTGGCCCTCAGAGCAAGAAGGAAACCAAACTTACCATGAGGATGTTGGCTAGTTTCAGGCCCTGCATAAGCAACAAAAGCTAAAGATGTGAGATTCAGATTCACTTGGGAGGGACCCAGGGCTGGCTTTGGATTTGGATTTCGGGCTAGCCACAAAACTCAGCCCTAGATTTACGCCTCTAGTAGATTTGTCAGTGTTTTGTATTGTTTGTTTATTAGGACACAAGGAGTCACATTCATTCATGTTATTTTAATTTTTTTTTTTTTTTAAATCAGTTAAAACTCCAGGGGTTCTCTCTGCTACTTTTCCTTCTCAGCAAGCTGACTGTAGGCCAAACCAGTGCAGTATAATCATCTGTGCCAGCAGGGAATGCAACCCCATAGCTGGAACTGCTTCTTAGTTATGGAAAAGAGAGGGAAAAAATCATATGTGTGGAGCCTAATCCAGTTCCTATCTGTGACAACGGGAATCTTCAGCCTTGGTCTGTACAACAGGCTCTGGCTGCAAGTACTCACCCCAAAGGACAGATGCACTTGGAGCCTTATCTAAGTTCTTCAGTCATGTTGTGCCTTCAAAAAGGGGTGAAAAAAAATCTTCGCCATGCAGGCTTCCTACTGAGATTTCTCACAGCTCTTCCTCCAGAGCTGCCGAGGCATGGGGGATGCTCCCTGCTACTTGCTGTGCCCACTGCTGGTGCCAGCTGGAGCGTCAAGGACAAAAGAGCATGAAAATTAATAAATGGGATTTGGGGGTAGATGGCTGGTGGGTTTTGTTTTACATATGTGCATGCAGGGAATGTCTGAATTGTTCAGCAACCTCTAACAAACTTTACTAAGAAGGTTTGAGAAATAGGACGGTGTTTTCTTCTTTATACATTTTTCAATTTTAATCTGTTTTCTACCAAACATAGCCCAAAATCAAATCTGATGATAAGGTCATCCCAAAAAGCAGGGAGATACCTGAAGCTTAGTCCAAATTTCAGACATCCCTGTTTTTCTCATAAAGTGTTATTGGTTTTATTTCTTTAGGACCAGGACCATTGTGAGCCCTTCTCCTCTTCCTATTGCATGAGTTTTATTTTTTTCTTATTCCAAGTAATAAATAACCTTCCAAATATTCTTTCTAGCAATGGATTAAACAGTGCAATGAGCGACAACATGGTCTGAAGTTTCCTATGCTTGACTTTGTTTCTAAATCTGGTGGGGATATAGAATAGCCTTATTTTCCTTATTTCTTCCAGCATTCAATGCTACTTTCTAGATATTCCTGAGTGACGTTCCCCAGTAATCATGGCACTGAGAAAATGCCTGCTGTGGATTTAGCACTCTGCAGCTAGAGCAGTAGTTTTACCCTCTCTATGCCAACTCTTTCCAAATATTCACTTGTTTCCCTACTACATGGCTGGCACTTTGCATTAGGTGAGAAGTCATGACTTTATTTTTCTATTTGGCTGTTGCTCTCACTACCCTGTGAGCATGATATACGCACAACTTCTCTGTCTTAACACACAGCCTTGCCATGACTCTCAAACTAATTTCCTCACCTGAACTGTTGTCCTTGACTATCATGAAGGGGCTAAACCAGGACAATACTAACTATTTTGGTTTTTGCCTGTTACTTCTCCAAGGTAGTTTATGCTATGAGCAATTTATGCATGTGGGGCAGAAGGAAATGCAATAGGAATGGGATGGTTTTTTTTCCTCCTGCAGTAAGAAGTATTTGAGCTGCTTGTGTTTTGTTATGGCTTGAGCTGAGCTTGCCTGCAGCCCACTTCCTTACACTTCCTATCTTAGACTTTATCTTCACTGGCTTCAAGGGATATTCTAGATAGGAATGTTTCTGAACTTGGGAAAAAAAAATCATATCCCAGAAATATTCTTTTCCTTACTACATTTTTACATGTGTCAGTATTAAATTTTTGTGTCAGCACACATTTTTGCAGGAATGGTCATCATAGGTGTCAATCTGGGAATCTACAGCATGCTCTAGGAAGTCTGCCCAGTGTACAGCTCTTGATCTGAAAAGGAAAAAAAATCTGCATGTTTTACCATCAATTTTTGTTTGAAAGTGACTAATACAGAGTTTTCCTGTTGAAGCACTAAGAAAACAGTAGGTGAAACTGTAAAATGGAGTAAATGAAGCAGCAAAGTGAAGCTTGAAGCCCCTCTTTCCTGGGCATGTCCTGGGTCCACAGCTAATGGCATTGCTTCCTCACCCTTCTGTTCCAGGCACAGCTGTCCTGTGCACCGGCAGGTTTGGTAGCTCTGCTCCCAGGGCTGTCTTTTTAAGACACAGATACAGCAGCCTGTACAAAATCCATCCTGAATCACACTCCGGTCAAGCATATGACCCTGTGGCCAGAAGCTGCTTTGTAACAGTTGCACAAACCGAAATGAGTCACAAGCTGTAAAAATAACATGGTTGTGGTGGTGAACTTGACAGTGTGCCCGTCACAACATCTCCTGGTGCCAATCAGATAGGTTTCACACCTTGAGTCCTTTATCACTCCTGCCATCGTTTCATTGACACTGAAAGGGCAGAAAAGCATGAACAAACTGTTACACTTGGCCTGATAGACATCTTTACTTTCAATTACTCCTCTGTAAACAGATTGAAGATAACAAGGGCAGCCATCTCAAATGGCTCTGGCCGAAGCACCGGGTTGCTCAGTAACTGCTTACACCTGCCCACTCGCCCTCGACTGCAAAACGTAATTGCATTTCAACCTCTTTTGTTTCTACCTCTTTTCTATTAAGTATGAGATAAGAATTATCTACACTCTTGTTTAATGTCAGAAAAAAACCTTCGAGGAGGAATGTGAGATGCACTGACAGATGCCAGTCATTATTTTTAAAGAATACATAAAATCATTCTTTGTTTCCAACGTCTGTTTTATATCAGACTTTTCCAGTCAAGTCAGGTAGGACTGTACGGGATTACATTTCAGGTTTGACATTATCTGGCTCATCATTTTCCGACGGACATGGCCCACTGCAGCCAAGGCTTGCCTGAGTGTCAGTGGCCGATGAAGCAATGGCTATTTGTCCTTCAGATTCCACCTCCGAGTCATCTTCTGCCATGATTTACAACATGCTCCTACTGCTACAGTGGCATTTAGATGTGTGGCAGGTTGTGACTCTTGCTGCCCGTCACTTTATTACTCTTTGAATTTTGCAAACAACGGATCTATGATGAAGTGCTTTCATCTGTTATTACATCGTCTTTCATTTCTGCGGCCCGTGCTGTCTGACACAGGGATGCCTTTTTCAATGTGTCGAGTGTCTCCAGATATGTTATCAAGATGCCTCAATAAATAGGGCATAAAGAGCATAATATTTTAACATTAGTGCTGGTAGCTGAAATTGTCTGAGGATATAAATGAATGATTTTTGCTTAACTTAAAACATGTTGGTATTTTGCGGCTCAGAAGAGAGATGCACCTCTTGCATGGAGGCTCCTGAATTACTGCTTGGGAGAAGGCAGCATAGTCTCAGCTGAAGCATAGGCTTGGTACCTGATCTCTGCCTTCCCAGTCCTGTTGCTTTCCATGGAGCTGAGTCTAGCCCTTAGCACACAGCAATGACTGATCCTCCTTGAATACTAGGTGTCTTACTAGCGCCTCCAGACATGATAGGGATTTTGATTTATTCATCAAAATTCTTCCAGCAGCAAATAGAAGTGCATCCCCCTGTTTCACACTAATATGCCTGTACAACCACCCCTGCTGCTTAGATGAGGAGCTGATTTCCATGCCAGGAATCCTGCTTTGTGCCAGATCCCTTTATTCTTCCTGGAACTTTGAAGATATATTATGATGCTAATTAATTCCTTTCTCAAAAAGAGAGTAATTGCAAGTATTGGAAACAACTTCATCAATGCAGGAAATGAAGGCAAATAGATGCTCTCTTTCTTTCTCTCTTTCTTTTTTGATTTCCCTTTTGAAGCCAAAGACCATGAATTGATCTGACTTCTGGGTTCTGTCATTAACCCACCATGATATAGTCACATGGTCAGATGCAGCTGGTTGCAAACCGATTCTGTCCAAGCTTTGGGTTTGCTTAGTTAAGTAAATTATCTGTAATCCATCCTAATGCCAATTTTGAGCTCGTGAAATAATCTGGTCTCTGGGGCTGGATACCAGGTTTTTTTTTCTTCCTGCCCATAGGCTGGAGTCTCATGGCAAGGGGTGCAGTGACGTTGCAGCATCACAAATGCTCTTACACTTTCCACCTATTCCTAAGAATAGGAAAAGCACAGTCTGTGCCTGATGGGGAAGAGGGCAGCAGGAATGGCTACATGGACCAAATGACAGTTGCCTGTCCCATGCAGCCTCCAGGCACCGTCTTCCATCAGGGTAGCCATCAGATTCCCCTTCTACCGTGCAGCTCCAACAGCAAGCGGGGTGCCAGGGCCAGGCAGCACAGCCTGACCGATGAGCCCCTTGCTGGCTTGTGCAAACCCCTGGGGTATGGGGAGAACGAGCTGTGCTTGCTGTGAAAGCTGACAGTAGACCTCTGGCATGGCAGAAAGCGCTAGGTCTGTGTCATGGGGAACAGCTTGCAAATTCATCTAGGGTGCTGGAGAAACCTGGCTGCTCAGAGGAAGCACAAACTCAATACCTCTCTCAGGGCACATTAGAAGCAGAGTGAGCGGTAGGTGAGAGCAGTCACTTGTGAAGCAGCCAGGAGGATGAACGGTGTTAGGAGAGTCTCCCACCAGACATGCCATGCACAGACCACATTGGGAAGGGGGGCTGCATGGCTGCCACCTCCTCCTGCAGGAGCTGCAGCCCAAGCTCCCCTCCCCTGCAAATTTACAGCCAGAACTGGTGGCTGGACAGTGCTGCTCACTGGGATTTTCCTGGTAAGACAGAACCAAATGTTCATTAGTGGGAGTTGTTGCTCAACAGGAGCTTTGTAGCCATGTGAGGGGTGGATTTGGACCTCTGTGGTTCCTCTACATATCTTGGGGGGAGGTGGTAGGACAGCTGCGGCATAAACTTTCTGTTCTTTATGGATCCTCCCCTGGGAATCCCTTGACCTTTTAGATGCCTGATTTATATAATCCTCTCAGAGGACAGACTAAAGGGGGGATATTATCAGCCAATTAAAAGGTTCCCTCCTGAGGAGGGTGGAAAATAGCATACAGATGATCTATTTTTTATACAACATCAATTACCATTCTGTTGCCAGATGTTGTACCGAGGAAGATCTGTGCTGTAACGTGCTCTGCGGAACTGCCTCTCCCAGGCTAAAACTCTGGGAAGAGAAACCCTGTGGCAGATTCCTAAAGCTCTGTGGGTATTAATTAAATATTTGATAGGTGTGAAATGTACCTTTCTGACAAAAAGCAACCATCAACTCTGTATTGGCTATATCCTTATTTGCCCCTAGCAGCATTCTGCCAATTCATATTTGGGTCTAGATGAACAAATAAATAATTTTTAAAGCCAAGGGGCTGTTATTTTAGTGCTGTTTTCTAGGAATCTCACAGCTAACACCCACGCTACACAATCCCTATGGTATTTACTCACAGTTTCATCTGATCTCTCTCTTGCTTCCCTACTTCCAGCTGTTCTTTGCATCCAGTATGCTGCCAGTTATCTTCAAAAGAGAATGTGACAGTGTGTACTCATGAAGATATGCAATACCACAGTATTTACATCAGGGTTTTGTTCACACGTGTCATATGGAAAAGAAGATGCTACAAATGGGAAACAGTTGCTGCAAACTCCAGGGTGTTAAATAAAATATTCTGGAGAGCATCATGTGAAGAGGGAAAATGTTGTCTTTCACAGATAAAATTGGACGCTTCTGAGGTTTCTAGGTAATTCCGGTTAGAGAAATTTTTGAACAGGGAGGTTTCTGCCGTAGCATGTGGAGGTGGTTGATCTGTGAATGTAGACCTGGGAGAGAGGACAACAAGACAGAACAGAGAAGGAGGAGTGGGGCAGAACTAGAGAAAGTCTGAGAATGGTAACTGGGAGCTTGGTCCCAGGGTGTAGCTACAGGCAAATGGCCTCCTTAGGCTGTAGGAAGGAAAAATGAGATTTCCAGAAAAACACTAACATGCAAGAGGTCTGCACTTAGTCTTGAGAGACTGTTGGGTGTCTTGTGAGTCTCATTTTCCCCTGTGATCCTGGGAACTGTCTCTACCCACTTGTCTCTTCATCTTAAATTGTATTTTAGAAGAGGGTCTAACTATCACAGCTTCTACCCCGCCATGGTCCTGATGTCAACACCAGTAGATATTTTACGACCATTCATGGCATGCCCTGATCCTATCCCAATAGGTGTGGGTGGGTTTGGACACCTCCACAGAGGCTGCTGTGCTAGTTTGGCTCTGTGGGCAGGCCACAGAGCAGGGCAAGGACATTACCTACACTTAGTTGCCATCAGAAGCTGTACAATGTTCTGCATCCCAAACAGACTACAGGTTTGTGGGTTCGCAAAGCTGTGGCCAAACAAGGTCTCCAGTGCAGATGCATCCTGTGGAATGAAAGCTCACATTATGCTGTCTTTTTAGCATGTGTCTGCCTTAGCCAAACGGTGCTCATTAGTTCATGTCCAGTCATTCCTTGGCTAATTCATCAATGCCAGTCATGATGGATGTGCTTGTGAGAAAGGGCGTTGGTGCCTGGGAGCTGCTGAGTATTCAAAATCCAGGTGGGACAAAAATTCAACCCATCATTCAATGACCTCAGTGGTGTCAGTTCAGCAGCAAGGGTGTCAGGTAGCTTTACAAAGCAGTGCAACTTCAGTCCTGAGTTTATTTCCCAAGCTCAGCATGCTCCAATCCAGATCAATCAGGTAGATAAATACTTCTCAAGGTCCTTCTCCAGTCTGTGATTTTTGCTGGACCCTGCTCTTATTTCATTTTAGTTGCTTATGAGCCTATAGACCATAGTGGTCCTAGGTCAAAGATCATCCTCTGACTGCTGACCCAGGACTTCTTCATTAAGGGCTGTCTGCAGTGATGTGCTACAGGTGCTAAATCTCATTTCAAGCAAGTCAGTACACCTGCCACATCCCACCTTAGACCCTAAAAGATGTGTAGCTGCTCTGGTACAGTTTTTGGCTAGATTATCTGCCACTGATGGCTTCATGGGCCACAGAGTGGTGAGGGTGTAGTGAAGATTTTTGTGTCAGAATGAGTTAGATAACATAGCACTTCCAGATGCTGCACGTCACTCACACATTTCCCTCAGCTGTGCTCTGACAGGCAGATTCAAAAATGCTCAGTTTTTCAGCAGACCAACAACTCATCACCCTCACACTTGTAGAATGGGGCTCAAAGCTGAGGCTGTTGCCTGGCTTGCACAGGTGTGGATCATGCACCTCTCTGCTCCTTCACATTGCAGGTGACAACCCAGGCCACAAAATCCATCACTGCTTACTCACAGGGAGAAAGACTGACTTGCAAGATAAGGTCCCTCTAAGCCTTGGTGATATCATGAGTATGTGATGAGGTGACAGTAGGAGAGACTGCAAACATCTACGTGTTGCCTGTGTGTGCTGTTCTTAGTGGCAGGCTGCTACATCAAAGCAGCACAGTGCTGACAGTTGTAACCTTTACAAAGAGTAAGCAATCACCACAAATGACGTGAAGGCAGAGAAATAAAACTCATTTTGAGTCCCTGGTGTATTCCATCAAGAAATCTGTATAGGAAAACCAAATGAGAAATCACAAGTCCTGTTTTATTGCTGTGCTTCAGAGGAGAATGCAGTGCTGACCCCTGATGAATCAGTAGAGGTGTGTTTGATGATTTGGAGAGAGCAAAACCAAGTGCAATTATAGTGAGGGATACCTGATTTAGGATGCACATTGAGTAACATGGGCAGCAGATGGCAAATGAAGGAATATGCAATATATTGTTACAAAAGTAGCAAAATACATTTGCTCATTTAAAGTCTTGAGATGTCATGTTGTCACAGATCTGTAAAGTCCATCATGCTGTGAACCGGGACATTGTGTTTAATTTCTTTAATGCATGCAGTCATTCTCTCTTTCAACTTCTTCATAGCCACGCTCATGCTGCCCATCCTGCTGTTTGATGTTAACTTTCAGGTCATACACTTACTGGTTAATATTCCACCACTGAGCTCTTCAGGCCTGTGGTCTGCATCTTAGACACTGACTTACCTTTGGAATACACCTTGGGTTAGGCAGCAAGGTCATGGATTTGACTGTTGTGATGGAGATCCACCAGATGGAAGGGGAGGGAGAGCAATTTCCTCTTTTCAGCAAGAGGATGAGCACTGGTCACATAGTTTATGTTTCCCAAAGACTTTTGAGGAATTATCTTACAACAGCAGCCATTTTACAATCAACTCAGATGGCCTTTCCCTTGGAATTTTTATTAGAAGGACAAGATTTTGAAAATAGTCAGGATTCATGAAGAATAATTAATACCCTTTCCTCTGCGTGCATGCCTGTACCCTCTGAATTGAGAACCTGCCAGATCTCTAAGTCCAAGAACATCAGTGTGTTAGGAGAAAAATTAGTTTTGAGGCCAAAGAGAGGAAGACAGGATGTAAAGGAGGTGGAAGGGAAACCTGAAGTGATGGGAGTTTTCAAGAATTCCAGATGCTCTGAGGCTGAAATCATAAGAAATAATCACCCAGAAATAATCTGGGTAATTTGAAAAACAGATGACAAGGGTGGTAGAAAACAGCTGTTCCAAGGAGTCTAACCAGGTTATTTCTCAGAGCAGGAGAAAAAAATAGTCCTGTCAACGGAAAGGATGATTTAACTCCTCATGTTCTTGTGAATCTCTGTTGCACTGTAATGATACTTGCAGATTCAGGGGCCTCCATTTTCCAACACAAGGCCTAGTACACTCTCTGAAAGGTTTGGCTTTTTTCAGAAAAGCAAAGCAAAGTACCACTGTCATGGTTTAGCCCCAGTCAGCACCCGAGCACCATGCAGCCACTCGCTCACTCCCCACAGTGGGATGTGGTAGAGAATCAGAAGAGTAAAAGTGAGAAAACTCATGGGTTGAGATAAAGATGGTTTAATAGGGAAGGCAAAAGCCGTGTGTGCAAGCAAAGCAAAACAAGGAATTCATTCACTGATTCCCATGGGCAGGCAGGCGTTCAGCCATCTCCAGGAAAGCAGGGCTCCATCACGCTTAATGGTGACTTGGGAAGACAAACGCCATCA